>JAJJWX010004673.1:0-141192 GCA_023529315.1 Papaver bracteatum | reverse complement strand
CAAGTTTAAACTCTTTCTTTGGGTACCTCTTTTCCATCACAAAAAGGCCGGCCGTCTTCTTTTCATCCCATCCAAATAACTTCTTCGTTAATGCATAAATTCTTCCCTACTCTAGGTTTTTCTTGAACCCGTCTTCCGTGGATTTTCCCTCAACATGCAATCCTAGAATATGTTCTGCGTCTTCGGGAATCAACGCCATCTCGCCAAATGGGAATTGGAATATATCAACTTCGCCGTAATACCTCTCAGTAAAACATGAAACTGCAGCCTTGTCATATGCAATCACGGAGTTCTGAATGGCAGCATACAAACCTGAGTTTTCAACGATGGCTCTCACTCTTGGACATTCACCTTCTAGGGGACATTTTCTCATTTTTGCATAAGAAGACTGGTGTCTAAAAAGACGTGTGGCATTCTTATGATCCTACGAAAGACAAACAAAAAAAATTAGAAAATAAGAAATAAAATATCAACAAATCATATGAAAACCAAAGTTGAGATTGTTACAATTGTCTCATTGATGGTACGGGCCCACTAGGTATCATATCCGAATAGAACTTTCCTGCCATCTTTAGGTTCACCTCTGGCTTTCCCACCAGTAAGACGGGTAAGCTGCAAACGCGTGGGTGGAATGTGTTACGCGCTTGCTTTAATTGGGCCTCTGTTCTTCGGCTTAGGCTGTGGCTGTGGTTTCGTAGCATCCTCCTGAATCTCCTCCTCCTCCTCATCATCATCATCATCACCATCATTTACTTCCTTACCATTTCCATCATTACCATCATCCTCATCATCCTCTTCATCACTGCTACCACCACCATTTCCATCCTCATCCTCATCATTACCTTGATCCCCCTCTTCCTCAATCTGTGGCACCTCATTAACACCATTCAATCCATCACCATCATTCCATCCATCACCAACATTACCTTGATAACCATCCTCTTCACCATCAAAAGCATCATATTGACCTACTAAATGAAGTTCTTCATGTTCCGCGACTTCTTCTTCTTCTTCGTCGCTTGGGGTTGTAGATATAACAACAGGTGGTTCTCTAGGTTCGCGGATAATTAAGGCTACCTCACTCGGTGTTTTTCCTCGTAAACGACCCGCATAAAGGTATTTTTGGTGGCGGGGAGGTCTGGATGGAGGAGTAAACAAGACATTCTTATCCTTTTTATTCTTGTTACTGAAAGCCCAACATCAAAAATATGTAAGAGTCCTGCAAACTTGATATTATATAAACAAACGACTCAAAAAAATAAAAAAACGACTCAAACAAAAACCAAACGAGTCTAATCAAGACCAAACGACTCTTCCTAGATGCCGAACGATTTCTCGTTTTTTCTTAACGATTCAACCTAATATAACGAACGACTCTTACTATTTTTAAGACAGAAGAACAAAAAAAGGAATAGTGGAGTCGGCCACTATTATAATTGGTCGTCCAACAAAGTCGTTAGCCATTCCAAATTTTGTGGATGAATATTACAAATATTGGACCAGTATGGTGGTTTTGAAACCTATTGAGCCGTTGAAAAAAAAAAGAGTCGTCCAACACATTACACAAGAGTCGTTTACAAGAAAATCATTGGCTAACGATTTAATCTTGCATGTCAAGAATCGTTAAAATAACATCTATGGGCTACCGATTCAAGCAAAAAAAATAATTATACAGCAGGAATCGTTAAATCCGAAACCCTAATGGTGGACGATTTCTACAAAGTCCAACATGCAGATCATATATCGTTGTTAGAACATGAAAAATCGTTAAGCACTCATCAAAAATCGTTAGACATTCATAATTCTTGGTTAACGATTTCAATTCTGAGAATTATATTTCTTCGATTAAAAACCCTAATTTTGAGCAGAACATCAAATTCAACTAAAACCCAAGTAAGAGTGTGGTGTTCTAAAGGACATACCTTCTAATTGGAGCCATTTGATTGTCCGGCGGTTTTGATTTCTTACTTGAACTCGAACACTCCTTCGATGCTGTGACGGTATCAACGAGATTAAGAATTTCGATTGCTTTTCTCGCAGTCTGCTTAGTACGTGCCATGTTTGTAGAAGAAGTTAATCGTCGATTAAAGTTTTCGCATCGACGATTTCGACGAGGAATCAGATGATTTTTTTTTTTCTGAATGTAGTTAATGGAGGAACTGAGAGGGAGGGGGAGAGGAGAAGAAGAAGGGTCGGCTAGGAAATGGGGAGGTTGGTTTAAGATTAATAGGATTTTAGGGTTAATTTTATGAGAAGGGCAAAATAGTACTTTTAACTACATTTTGGAAACTCCCTAAAATTCTGAGTGTGGATATAAAAATTTCATGGCCCCCAATTAATTCTCCCGGCCCCAATTAATCCTTGATGAGGGATTTCCCGTTTAGTCCACTAAACCCGACCCGGTTTAGTGGCTAGTCCGGCCAAAACTTCTTCTTAATCGTTAGTCCAAAAAAGTTTAAATTCAAGTAGATTTACCTATATACCCCCGAACATTATAAGTTTGTTTTTTACATTTAAATTCAAGTAGTAACTAGTAAGTATACTAGTAGTAACTAGTATACTAGTATGTATACTACTAGTAGTATGTATACTAAAGTACTACATATCAAACATATTCAAGTAGTAACTAGTATGTAGTATGTAGTAATAACATATGTAGTATGTAGTATACTAGTATACTAGTATACTAGTAGTAACTAGTACTAATAGTAATATGTTATGTATTGATACTACTACATATTGATATGTAGTACGTTATATATTGACACTACATATTGATATGTAGTATATGTTTGATATGTAGTATGTTATGTATTGATACTACTACATATTGATATGTAGTACGTTATATATTGACACTACATATTGATATGTAGTATATGTTTGATATGTAGTACTTTATATATTGACACTACATATTGATATGTAGTACGTTATATATTGACACTACATATTGATATGTATTACGTTATATATTGATATGTAGTATGTTTGATATGTAGCATGTTATATATTGACACTACATATTGATATGTAGTACGTTATATATTGACACTACATATTGATATGTAGTACGTTATATATTGATATGTAGTACATTATATATTGATACTATATATTAATATGTAGTATGTTATGTATTGATACTACATATCAAAAAATTGTTATGTATTGATACTACATATGTTACTACTAATATACTAGTATATAACTAGTATAGTATAGTATAACTAGTTGTAACTACTAGTTACTACTAGTAGTTACAACTAGTATAATACATATTAATATTGATATGTAGTACGTTATATATTGATATGTAGTATGTTTGATATGTAGTACATTATATATTGATACTACATATTGATATGTAGTATGTTATGTATTGATACTACATATCAAAAAATTGTTATGTATTGATACTACATATGTTACTACTAGTACTAGTTACTACTAGTATACTAGTTACTACTAGTAGTTACAACTAGTATAGTACATATTAATATGTAGTATCACCATATTGATATTACTAGTATTTCGTAACATACTACTAGTAACATTTACATGTGGTGATACTAATTAGACCTAGAAGGGTGTTTTAGGCATTTCGAAAATACACTTTATAATCTCCACGAAGTTTTTGGACTAGAGAGTAAATAATCTAGTCCAAAAACATGTTTTTGGACTAGAGAGTAAATGTTTTTCATGGGTCGACTAGCCATTAACTGGGTCATGAAAAAATGGACTAGCTAGTAATTCCTACATCCTTGATTTATATGAATACCAGAATTTTAATTTGGTACCAGTATTTTAATTTGGCACCAGTAATTTGGCACCAGTATGATGTAATGAATAAGGTGATACTGGTGCTTAAAATGTGCACTCCGAGTCTCTGACCGTGAAAAACATCCGCCCAATCCCCGAACCCTCAAAGCGATATTTCATCTTCTTATTCATTACATACACTTTTCCCAGAAACACAACTTAAAATCAGCTTGAAGATCCACAGATGATGATGAGAAGAGCTAATTTCTCATCTGGCGTTGGAGTCCAGAAGAAGAAATCAGGTAAGATCATATTTTTCAAAACAAAAAATTTGTACAAGAGTTTTAATCGCTGTAAAACCTCAAATTCATTAAACCCCGAAAATTCGATACATCAAAACTGAAACCCTAGATAATTTCATTAAAGAATTTAATTTCATACTTGTCATATTCTCAATCTCATCTTCAGTAGTATCATGATGTTCAGATTCAAGTGGGAAAAATCCTATTTCATGAAATCTGAAACCTGTATAAATGGAGGATTCTTTTAGAACTGAATTTTGGTAGGATTACATCCTGAAATTTCAAATAAAATGAGAAAACATTCTTTACAGAACGTAATTATTGTATTAGAACTGATTTTACAGTCATTGACATTATCTGTCTGAAATGTTTCAGGACACATCAAGAACCTTCCAGACGATATATTGTTAGATATTGTTTCTCGGTTACCGGTTGAGTCTGTCTTGGAGTGCAAATTAGTATGCAAAAGGTGGCAAAAGCTCCTCCATGCTAGAAGAAGTTTCTTCAGAAGTATGCAGGTTACCCGCCAACTTAACCAACTTTGCGGTGGTGCTGCTCATGGTGATAAGTTGGACATGGGTCTCCTCTTCGGTGGTTGTACGACAGATGAGAACTGGCACGGATTACTCTTCTATGGAGGATTGTATAAGGTTGATGCTGATAACATATATGAGTACATGAAGACGCTTAGAAAGGTCAGACATCCTCCAATGCACTATACATTGCCGCATCAATATTTGGTCAATTTATGCAATGGGTTGGTTTGCCTTGCTAGATACCACCACGAATGTGTTGATCCCACCTACATATACAATCCAGCCACAGGAGAGTATGTTAGTCTTCCAAAATTCATTGTTCCTAAAGGAGGTACTTTTCCTCATATTGCCCGAGGGTTTGTAAAATGTTCCTTCTACTAATGAGTACAAGGTCGTTAGAATTTTTTACCCTGACCGCGAAGCAACTGGACTGGTCCAAGTATACACACTTTGTAGTGGTTGTGGGTGGAGAACTAAATCTAAACCATTCCCCTGGGTCAGTTTTGAACCACCGGCGGCTTTTGCAGATGAATCTCTATATTGGTTTCTCTATTCAAAAATTACGCATTCGATTTAGCTAATGAAGAGTTGCGAATGGTCCCATCTGATCTCCTCCTTGTCACACTCTTGACTTAGGATCTATGATAAGTGGTAATTTTGTACTTGTGGTGTTAAGAGAGAAATTGTGTTTCTTCCATCAAACGATGAATGCACCAACACCACATATGGAATTATGGTCTTTGAAGAAGACAGATATGAAGGAGATCTGGTGCAAAGACTTCAGTATAGTATACGAGAAGAAGGAAAGATTCCATATTGATTATTTTTGGCCGATAATACTTACCAAGAACAACAAAATCACATTTATGAAGAATTATAAGACTATGGAGTGTTATGACCCTGAAACCACAACTTGGAAAGAGATTGTGGCTGATGATCCTCAGTTTTCTCTTGGGAGTATCTGGGTAGTTTCCCATGTGAACACTTTTGTATCATTGAAAACAATTGGAGAAAAGTCGAACAAGAAAAGTTGCAGAAATAAGATGATTGGCCAACTCATCTCAATGACTCAATGTAGTGAGTTTCGCCTGATGTTTGAAGCTATCTGTTGACTGAATGATTTGTTATCCTCTTCTAGGGAAATGGTATGAGATTTTGAGTTTTTCTTATTTTAGGAAACTTAAATTATTTGATGAAACTTCTTACTCGGTTAGATAATGTTCCTAATTACTGAATCTTTTTCTAGAATGCCTACTCATTGTGAGGATACTAGACTAGACATGTAAATTATTTGTGTCATATTGGATTTGGATAGTCGTTATTGGGAGACATTAATCAGAAAAGTCTTGTGTTTGTTATACAATCCCAGTTCTGCTTGTAGTGTTTGTTGCAATTCATGTAGGATTTAACCTCTTACAAGTTACAACACTTAATTATTATGTATGTATGCTTAACTAAGGGTACCTGTCACAATGATGACTTCTGTTCTGGCCTAGGCAATGTAAAAAAACAATATGTTTGAATAAATCTCTTGTGTTCATGATAACTTTGTCGCACTTATCTTATTATCATATTTATGTTCATTGTGACTCACATCTTGAATACCTTATTTTATTTATGATCCTCTGAGCTGTTCAAATTATGTAGACTACCGGAAAGATAGTAGTCACACTGGTTGTGGTAGTCAATTAGCAAAGTTGAGTTCAAAACCTTCATGTGAAGTTATGTCCCTTACTAGCTACTAAAAGCTCATGTTTAGTGATTGTCATTTTCTTTCTTTCAAACTGCATTCATTGAGATCTTTCTCCGACTACATACACAAATAGTAGTAGGAAGAATAGAGTGCAGCTTTTAAGATTTCAATAAGACAGAAACATGGTTTTTCGAAAAGAAGTTCAGATATCTGGTTTGCTCTTCTTTTCTTATTTTGGGTTCTTGGACTTGGTACCCATTGGATAGGAGGATTATCTGTGGTGGATAAGATTGATGATGATAGTGGTTCATCGACGTTCGAGAAATGCAACTTCATTGCGGTTTTCAATTTTGGAGATTCCAACTCAGATGCTGGTGGTAATCCAGCAACTTTCTTTGAAAAACTGTCTGGAAGGGTCTGAGATGGTCAACTTATCGTGGATATCATTGGTAAGTGGTACAAGTGCTCTTTTTAGATTTGCCAATTCACTGGATGCAGTCAGATTTTCACAGTATGGATGAGTGAATTTGTGAAATATGTACTGCCAGTATTTACAACTTAGGAACACACCAATTGGGTTAATTTAGTTGAATTATGGCTGAATTTAGTTACCGAAGCATTATATAATGATTTTTTGTTGCTGAATGCTAACGATGGTGGTGGATGGTGCAGCTGAGGAATTGTGTTTAGCCTACATAAGAGCATATCTGGACTCACTTGGATTGGGAAGTTTCAACACTGGAGCCAATTTTTCCAAGAGGAGGATCATCCATTAGAAAAGGCGGTTACAGCTCATTTCATCTAGACGTTCGGATTTCATAATTACAACAATCTAAAGCTCGAATTCCACCATTGCTAAGCAAATTTTAAATGGTTCTATGTCAGACCGGTCGATTCCGATAAATCAAGCTTGCCATGCTTAATGACCTACAAATATAGGGCAGTGTAATGACCGAAGGTGGCCTGACAAAATAATTCTACAAATGATCTTAGTAATCTTCTTCTGAAAGGATAATCATCTTGGGAGAACGCTGTTCGAGAAATACTTAAACTGGTGCGGACTTCCTATAAGGTTTATGTAGTTTGTGCTTGTTACTCGTATCAAATCATCAATTCCTGCTTCGTAATTTTCTTCATTTTCCAACAAAATGTCATCGTACCTGAATGATAAATATCTGTGTTCGTTGTAGCCCATTTACAATCTGACAATGGGCTTGGACAACACACAGAAACTAGTCCCGTTTGTCTCTAAGAACACTTGTTAAGAGGGTTGTTTCTGGGTATACCAAAAAATTATCGGTCGTACATTTTGTTTAGGTTCGGCTCACAAAAACCTAGGCAAAAAAAAATTGTGAGCCGTTGAGTATGCCCGATAATTTTTTGGTATGCCCAAAAACATGTCTATTTGTTAATGGTGTGGTGGTGTAAGAGGAATTTATGTGGCACCAAGTGAAATATCCTGCTGGCAATTTTCCTCAAACCACGGTGTAATGAATAATGCAGAAAATTGTGTATTGCCGTTTTTGGCTATGCAAGAAAATATCTCCTTCTTCTTCTTCCACCAACTTAGAGCTCCAAATACTCATTAATGGAGTCTCAATTTAATCCAAATGTAATTTCAATAATCATAGTAAACCCTAACCCCATAGATGTAGATCACATTGATCGAACCACGTAAATTTTGTGTCTATTTATATTTCTAGCATTTATATTGATAATTAGGTGATAAAGATGATTAGATCTAGAAATTAGTATCAAGATATCATAAGGGGTGTGTTGTAAGATTTCCTACGACTACATTTTTGAAAAGTGAATAGTGAATTTGCTGAAACGTAGCTATAACATTAACCCCATTGACTGCTCCATGATAAAGCAGACCCAGTTATTTTTGGGCGATGTGACGCCAAACATGCAAATGAGTGCCACTTTGGGCAGCTTATTTTGTAAGCTGAGAACAATCACAAAATAGTACTAGATGACCGCTACCACGGTGGGATGGCCGACCGAAATTTTTTATGTAAAACTAAATTTTGTGTTCACAATTTAGTTCCGCTGTAGGGTGAAAATACTATTTTTCCCGAGACGGCACGAAGGTATAATTTTCCAAATACGACGCGAAAATATCACTTTTCCAGACATGTAGGTCATGATATATTTTTATTTTGCAAATAATTTGGTGGTGATTCAATACCATATGTTGTACTTTTCATTTTAAAAATAGTTGTTTTTTATACTTAGTCAATCATTTTATTTTTCTTGTACTTTTTCAATTTTTCTTAAGATATGTCTAATTTTAAGCTATGCCTAATTTTTAAGGAGAAAAGATACGAAATTTGGAGAATAATAAAAAAAATTGAAAAACAAAAATTTGATATCATTGTTTGTGCTCATTACGTAGCTAATTTAAAGGACTTTCCAAATATATAAAATTTATAAAAATACGACTTGTAGTTTTAAATATACGAGGTTTTTAAATATATAAAAAAAAACATTTACTGTTGTGCCCTTCCTTTTTGGTTTATTTACGAAAATGTCTAATACCTTATTCCCTTCCTCTTTGGTTTATTTACGAAAATGTGTAAAGGAAAAAAAAATTAAAATTTGATTTAGAGGGACAACTTAGTCTTTTCCAGGTGTCCGGACCAAAATTCAATCTTTTTTGTGTAATTGAAAAAAATGTCACGCTTTACATTGACACAAAGTCACCATATATAGAGTCCTCCCTCGCTTCGCTGGGTCGGCCTAATTATTCATTCACTTAAACATGCAATTATGTAGGGATTTTAAATGTATTACATTAACAACAAATGTTCTGAAACAGCAAGAAGTACTAGTTATGTCTGTGATTTTAATTCTATATAAATCATCTAATACTTGGTTATTATGTCATTTACATTCACCGCAACTTTATATGATATTCCTCTTTCCGATTTCAGTAACCTGTTACTCCAACACGCCACCTTGATACTTCTGAGGCTTCATGTTTTGAAGGATAGGTTGTTTCACCTGCAACCATCATTACAACTGAATAAGTATGAGTATAGAAAATGATCAGAGAATCAGGCTTAATATGATTGCAATTAGTAGGCACAATTGCAATTTAGGATCGAATATATACCGAGCTAGTTTTCCTGACTGTGACGATTACAGAGGGTGTCATCACCCTTACTGCAAATCGATGAATCCTCCCCCATCCATACTATTACGGCTGGTATACCAGTTTTCCTTGATGCTGCTGCATATCAAAACATAGGACACATAAAGTTGCTGGAAGACCTGTAATATATAAGCAGAACATGGAACAAGCAGAGGAGTCAAAACCTCATTTCCGTGGATGGGTGTTTTGTTTCCGAGTTGCCCCTGAATTCTAGACGATCCATTCTAATGAGTATCAACTGATCTTTCTAGAGTTCTTGTAAGATTAGAACCAACAGAGTGGAGACTACTAATCTCCATTGCATGTTTGACATAAGAATTTATGTTATGAAATGTTTAATTGAACCACAGACTTAAGAACTAGGCAAATCAAATCCAAAGGCACCTAATAAAATATACATAAGCTTGAATTTGAGTACTTTGTTTTACAGTTACACGCTTAATTGAGAAAACTGAGTAATCTTGGTACGTTACCTAGTCTTCCATAAATCCATCACAAGCCATCATATCGAGCAGTTTATGCACAGATGACTCACTTGCCTATCCTTCCAACTTACTTTGAAGATTAGATATGGGAACACAATCCAGCGGAAGGACATGATACAGAGCCTGCATTTAAAATAAAATAGGATTAGACATCATAGTAGGACTAAGGATAAAGTCTTGCGTTTTAAACTATGCCTGATCTAAATTCATGGATACATTACTAAGCTACCAGGATGAGGTACCTTTGATTCACACAGAAAACCCAAACTCACTTTCACGTGCTGGTAATCTTCATCAACTAGGGTTTACAAGTACCATTAGGACGCTTTCCACGTCAACGTGCAGTTTGTGCAAATTGTGTGTTGGCATAAAAAGCCTCTTAATTGCCATTGCATACAGGTACATGTTTTGTACATTGCATCCAGGTTCACTGTCAGTACTATAGCTCCGGCAAATAAAGACTAGTTTTTCAAGATATTTTTTGTACGGAGGAACAAAATCACCACTTCATTGAACAGTTTTGGTGCCTGCACAAAAGATATCAATCTTCGTTGAATGCTTATGGTCAATACTAAACAAGCAGGGCACTGGGGAGGATGAACCAAAATGCCAAAAAAATATTATATGTTTCAGATGCTACGGTTTTTGTTTTGACATATGAACCCCTAATTAGAACAAAATAATATCAGAAATTGGCGTGAGTGAAGTTAGTTACCCATTTACTGATTTGAAATCTACCATGATTATCAGTCCAACTTCTTAAGTCTCTTCATAGACAAATCCCTTTAATCCCTGCACAGCAACACAAATTGCATCCACACAACTGAATTAAAAGAAATGGAAAAAGCAAAATGGCGTATGCTGCATATGAAACCAGTCAAATTTAATTTATACTTCCTTGTTAAACTGAGGTTATGTGAGTAAAGAAAAGAATGTAACTTTGAGAACTTACAATCCACCTTGAGAACCCGTATTCCATCTAAGATGGACTTGAGGAATTTAATAGTCACAGACATTTGGCTTCAAGGGTACAGAGATGCTTACACTAGATATTTTAGCAAAGTCGGACAGCAGATAGATGTTGTGTAAGAACCATATAAAGAACATCAAAGCAGTTTTAAGGATGTCAACCACGGGAAAGTTGGATGGGAAATTGTGTAAATATGCACCTTTCTCTTCAGCTGATAGGTCAACCACAGAGAACCAGTTTACTAGTAGCACCAGCTGGTGCTGCCTAAACCTTTGCTTGCCAACTCTTCCTGTGAATTAATAGATTGTATAACCTTTGATTTCTGAGAAGCAGAGTTTGAGTATTGATTAAAGCAGAGATTGTAAGATAGATATATTACTAGTACAGGCCAGGGAAGGGGTTGATTGATATACCTTTGTCTGAACCTGTGAAAACAGGAGAGAAATGATTTTTCTCATTCAATTCAGAAACGTATTCAATCCTTCATTTCAATATGGAAGGTGAAGTAGAGTCATCTCGTGGTTAACTGCATCAGCCCTAATGACTTGTCCTTAAGGCCCATCAACGACGAAGACCCCCCTGAACTTTAAATATAACTCTTCATGTGTGTATAATTAGCTTCTCCTCGAACCTGCATAAACATTACAAAGACACACAGATATCACAAAAGACATACCCGCAAAAATTCTGTTAGACAAATTCTAGCCTTAGCAGTCGGATGTTCTTGCACTTAAAGACATTACAAAGACATTACATTACAAAGACATGCAGATATCACAAAAGACATACCACAAAAATTCTGTTGGACAAATTCTAGCCCAAGCAGTCGGATGTTCTTGCACTCAAAAAGGTCATTAATAAATATTATACAAAGCCCTCTTTTCAAGAATATTACAAAACCAATGGTAAAAGATCAAGGGACTAGGGACAAAACTAGTTAACAAAATAATGGTTGTGAATGGATGGGTTAAGTATTAGTCTTCAAGGGATCACATGGTTGATGCAAGATATTGGGAAGCATACTGATAATACGTGTCCACTACCCATTCTATATATCCATCAATTGTATGTATATCAGCCGAAAAGCTCATGGGTTCAATCAAAATCTACCGGCTGCATTCACTGATAGTTTCTTACATCCCGTAACTAAACATATGATCCCAACATTACTATGCTCAAGACTTTTCAGATCAAATCAAAATATCAGTAGTTAACCAGGTGGTACAAAGATCATGGAAAGACAAGAAGAACGTCTACCATACCATATGAAGCATATAAAGTTCCGTCAGTTGGATATCAAGGTTTTGACTTATGAACTAAAGATAAAAGAAAGAGAAATAAGTAAATTTTGATTAAAAAGAGTTACTCAATCAACTCTTAACTACTAAAGGAGAGACTGGGAGCACATACCAGTTTCTTATGAGAAATCCCATCATACAAATCAAGCCACTATACCACGGAAGCACGGACTGTTAAAATATTAAACTTGATTAAATCTAGAAAAATCTAATTAGTCATGTGTTAGAATAGATAAGACAAAATAAGTATTAGTCATGTGTTAGATAAGTATTAATCAAAATAAGACATGTGAAGGATAAGTTTCTCCATACTTATCCTTATTGTATTCTAGAGTATTCTCTCTAGATAAGAGAGTATTAGACATGTGAGTATAAAACCCTCCATACTTATCCTTGGTATTATCCTCTAGAATATTCTCTTTAGATAAGTGTAATGAGAGTGTAAAGAAGAGTCTAGATAGAACTATCTAGAGAAGTAAGTGAGGCTATAAATAGGCAACAATGGTTCACTTGCAATCCATCCAAAACCAAGTGAGCTAGAAGAGTGGTAAGGTGTAAGAAAAGAAAAGTGAGTCTTGTACTAAAAAGTTTTGAGAAATAAAATTTAGTTTTAGTTAAACTCCAAGTTGCAAAAACCATTTCCAATACCCATCAACTATTATCCCCAAAACAATTTCCAACAGAGTGGTATCAGAGTCATAGATCCTAATGGCTACCGAAATGTTTCCCTTCCAAATTCCTAAACTCACTAAAGAAAACTATGACAACTGGAGCATTCAAATGAAGGCGTTACTAGGCTCGCAAGATGCATGGGAGATAATAGAAAAAGGTTATGTCGAACCGGAAAATGAAGCGGCACTACCACAAGCCGAAAAGGATACACTGCGTATCTCTAGAAAGAGAGATAAAAGAGCTCTTTTTCTTCTTTATCAAGGCATGGATGAGTCGTCCTTCGAGAAGATATCAAGAGCCGCTAATGCAAAGCAAGCATGGGAGATTTTGCAAAATTCCATCAAAGGCGTTGACAAAGTAAAGAAGGTGCGGTTGCAAACTCTAAGAGGTGAGTTTGAATCTCTCTCCATGAAAGAGTCCGAATTAATCTCGGATTATTTTTCAAGAGTTTTAGTTGTTGTTAATCAACTAAGAAGAAATGGTGAGGTCATGAGTGATAGTTGTGTGATCGAAAAAATATTACGGTCACTTGTTCCAAAATTTGACTATATCGTCGTCGCAATTGAGGAGTCCAAAGACGTCGAAACCATGACCGTGGACGAGCTCATGGGATCGTTACAAGCCCATGAAGAAAGAATGAAAAAGAGAAACAAAGAGGGAGCAGTAGAACAAGTTCTACAAGCAAAGCTCACTTTGAAAGACAAAGGAGAGAGCTCTAATAATAATGCTAGAGGAAGAGGACGCGGCTACTATGGCGGCAGAGGAAAAGGCAAGCAGAATGATGATGATCAAAGGGGCCAAAGGTCAAGCTTCACAAGAGGTCGTGGCAGAGGAAACAATTCATGGCAGAACAATAATAAGCCAAGGTATAACAAATCTCAAGTTGAATGTTATAATTGTCATAAGCGTGGTCATTATGCTCGAGATTGTTGGTTTTCATCGGATAACGTCGAAGAAAAAGCTAACTATGATAATAAAGAAAAAGAAGGAGACCAGACCTTGTTGGTGGCATGCAAAGGAGGTGACTACAGTGAGAATTGTACATGGGTGCTTGATACAGGAGCAAGCAACCATATGTGCGGCACGAAGGAGAAGTTCGTGGAGATTGATGAATCAGTTTCCGGTAACGTAACATTTGGAAATGGAGCGAAAACTCCGGTAAGTGGTCTTGGCAAAATTTTAATTAAGTTAAAAAATGGAAATCATGAGTTTATTTCCGACGTTTATTACGTCCCCAACGTAAAAATGAATATACTAAGTTTGGGACAACTCTTAGAAAAAGGTTATAGGATGAATATGGAAAACCTTAGTCTTTTCATAAGAGATAAGAAAGGAAAACTAATTGCCAAAGTGCCAATGACGGGAAATAGGATGTTCTATTTGAACATTCAAAATGACGTCGCGAGATGTCTTACCGCCTGTGTGAAAGACTCGTCATGGCTCTGGCATCTTAGGTATGGACACCTTAATTTTGGAGGGTTAAAATTATTGTCCAAACAAAAGATGGTTAGAGGTTTGCCAAGAATAGACCACCCGGATCAGCTGTGTGAAGGATGTTTACTTGGGAAACATTTTAGGAAAAGTTTTCCCAAGGAAACATTCTCAAGAGCCACAAGACCGCTGCAGTTGGTTCACACAGATGTTTGTGGACCAATAAAGCCAAGCTCATATGGTGGAAATAACTATTTCCTCATATTTGTCGACGATTTTAGTCGAAATACATGGGTTTATTTCTTGAAACAAAAATCAGAGGTTTTCTCCAATTTCAAGAAATTTAAATCCCTTGTGGAGAAAGAAAGTGGCTTTGAAATTGTGGCTATGAGATCAGACAGAGGAGGAGAATTTACTTCAAGGGAGTTCGAGTCTTACTGTGAAGACAATGGAATCCGTCGGCCTCTTACGGTTCCATATACACCTCAACAAAACGGAGTTGCCGAAAGGAGAAACAGAATAATTCTCAACATGGCCCGGAGTATGCTGAAGACAAAGAGAGTGCCCAGGGAGTTTTGGGCGAAGCGATTGATTGTGCAGTTTATCTGATAAACCGATGTCCCACAAAAAGCGTGCGGAACATGACTCCTTTAGAAGCATGGAGCGGAGTGAAACCCGGCGTCTCACACTTACGAGTATTCGGAAGTATCGCATATGCTCATGTGCCGAGTCAGCTAATAACGAAGCTGGATGACAGGAGTGTCAAGTACATATTTATCGGTTATGACTCTCGATCCAAGGGATACAAATTATACGATCCAATCAATAAAAAAGTCGTCACAAGCAGAGATGTGGAGTTCGATGAAGAAGGATTCTGGGATTTCAGCGTTCAAGAAAAGGATTACAATTTTCTCCCTATTCTAGAAGAAGAAGAAGAACAACAACCACCCGAACCAGTTGCTCCAATTACTTCACCACCACCATCACCTCCAGCAGTGCATCATGATGATCCATCATCAGCAGATGAAAGTTCTAGTGAAAGACCCTTACGGACGAGGAGTTTAACTGATATCTACGGAGACAATATATCTCTCTTTTGTCTTTTCGCAGAAAGTGAACCAATAAATTTTGAAGAAGCCGTCAAAAGCGATAAATGGAGAAAGGCGATGAATGAAGAAATCAAGGCTATTGAGAAGAATAGTACCTGGGAGCTTGTATCACTTCCGAAAGGACAAAGAGCAATTGGAGTAAAGTGGGTGTACAAAGCCAAGAAAAACGCTAAAGGGGAGGTTGAAAGATACAAGGCAAGATTGATTGCAAAAGGCTACAACCAAAGAGAAGGCATCGACTATGATGAGGTATTTGCTCCTGTCGCTCGTCTAGAAACTATAAGATTAATTATTTCTCTAGCTGCCCAAAATAGATGGAAAGTTCATCAAATGGACGTCAAGTCTGCCTTTCTAAATGGACATCTTGAAGAGACGGTATACGTCGAGCAGCCACCTGGGTACGAAGCCGCAGGACATGGAGATAAAGTTCTTAAGTTGAAAAAGGCTTTATACGGCCTTAAACAGGCACCAAGGGCGTGGTACAGCAGAATCGACAAGTACTTCCAAGAAAATAATTTCAGTAAATGCCCGCATGAACATGCTCTCTATGTGAAGGTGAACAAAAAAGGAGATATGTTGCTCGTCTGCCTATATGTGGATGATTTGATCTTCACCGGAAACAACCCAATCATGTTTGAAGAATTCAAGAAACCGATGACGAGAGAATTTGAGATGACAGACATCGGTCTTATGTCATACTATCTCGGGCTTGAAGTAAAACAACAGGAAAATGGAATTTTTATATCTCAAGAAGGATATGCGAAAGAAATCCTTAAGAGATTTAAAATGGAGGAGTGTAATCCGGAAATTACTCCTGTGGAATGCGGAATCAAGCTATCAAAAATCGATGAAGGCGAAAAGGTCAATCCGACTCATTACAAGAGTCTTGTTGGAAGCTTGAGATACTTAACCTGTACATGGCCAGATATTCTCTATGCAGTAGGGCTAATCAGTCGCTACATGGAAGCACCTACGACTACCCATATGAAGGCTGCCAAGAGAATTTTGCGCTACTTAAAAGGTACGCTTGATTTCGGTTTATTTTACTCGTCATCAGACAAATACAAACTCGTTGGATATAGTGATAGCGATTGGGCTGGAGATTTAGATGAAAGAAAAAGTACTACTGGATTTGTATTTTTTCTCGGAGATACGGGCTTCACTTGGAGTTCAAAGAAGCAACCAATTGTCATGCTCTCTACATGCGAAGCTGAGTACGTCGCAGCAGCATCATGTGTCTGTCATGCAATATGGTTAAGGAGTTTAATGAAGGAGCTTAAAATGGAGCAGGAAGAACCGACTACAATATTTTTGGACAACAAGGCGGCAATGGCTTTAGCAAAGAATCCAGTGTTTCACAACCGCAGCAAACACATCGACACACGGTACCATTTTATCCGAGAGTGCATATCGGAGAATAAGGTACAGATGAAATACACAAAGTCTCAAGATCAAGTTGCGGATATATTCACGAAACCACTAAAGCACGAGGTCTTCGTCAAATTACGAGAGATTCTTGGAGTTACTGCAAATCAAGTTTAAGGGGGTCTGTTAAAATATTAAACTTGATTAAATCTAGAAAAATCTAATTAGTCATGTGTTAGAATAGATAAGACAAAATAAGTATTAGTCATGTGTTAGATAAGTATTAGTCAAAATAAGACATGTGAAGGATAAGTTTCTCCATACTTATCCTTATTGTATTCTAGAGTATTCTCTCTAGATAAGAGAGTATTAGACATGTGAGGATAAAACCCTCCATACTTATCCTTGGTATTATCCTCTAGAATATTCTCTTTAGATAAGTGTAATGAGAGTGTAAAGAAGAATCTAGATAGAACTATCTAGAGAAGTAAGTGAGGCTATAAATAGGCAACAATGGTTCACTTGCAATCCATCCAAAACCAAGTGAGCTAGAAGAGTGGTAAGGTGTAAGAAAAGAAAAGTGAGTCTTGTACTAAAAAGTTTTGAGAAATAAAATTTAGTTTTAGTTAAACTCCAAGTTGCAAAAACCATTTCCAATACCCATCAACTATTATCCCCAAAACAATTTCCAACACGGACAAGACTACTTGACCAAGCTCTGATAAGCAACGAGATCCCCGAACCCATAAATGTTGAACATAGGCCCATAATTGTCGCAGGATCCAACAGCTGGATTTATTTGAGAATATACCCTAGAACGAAAAGCCGTCAGGTCATTTCTTGGTTCCATTTTTTTCGATTTCAGATCAGATCTCCAATTTCTATCAAAATCTCAGATAATGATTTCTTGTAAATTTCACTCAAATTTACAAGAATCCATTATCTGGAAGAAAAAAAAATCGTCATCCCTCCCTGATATTACTATTACTCTAATAAATTCACTGAAATTGCCGGCAGAAGATGATGAACTTTACCACGGTCATTTACAAACATTCAAACCGGTGATTGTTCACCGATTTCCTAAATTGCTTCGAAATTAAAAAAAAAAACATCTTTCCTAAATAATGATGATTTAGTTACTGCTAATTTGAACACTTTCTAAATGCCGATCTCGGTACTTATTTAGCAAGTGTTCAGAGTTGCTGCATTTAGAAATCAGCATGCTTTTTATATACTCTTCTCTAGTAGAATTATGTAAGACATTCAGTTCAGTCTATTACCCCGAGCCAGGGCATCATAATTCTGAGCAAAAAAAAAAGATATTTTTCTTTCTGTATACCTTTTCTACAAGAAACATGAACACATTTAACATTTTCTGCGGATGGAGAAAAGCTTCTTATTGCAAGAAACTCATAAAACAACTTCAATGTCGAATAAACTTACTGAACAAGAGGAAGGATTTGATGATCAGAGACTACCGTCAAGACATTTTTCAGCTTCTAAGGAATGGTCAAGAGAAAAGGGCCTTCGCCTTTGCTGAGCACATCTCCAAGGATCAGAATATAGTGGATACTTATGAACTGCTTCACCATTTCTCTGAAACCATTATGATCAACTTACCGTACATTCAGAAAAACAGAGATTGTCCTAGCGACATCAATGAAGCAGCATCGAGTTTGATATATGCTTCTGTAAGATGTGGTGGTGATCTGCCTGAGTTGCCTAAGCTAAGTAAGTTGTTTGGGGACCGATATGGAAACAGGTTAAATCTAGTGAACAGTCGGTTGATTCAAAAGCTTTCAGAAATAGCTCGAGAAAATTGCCTTGAAATATCTCCAGAGGAACTTCGATTTGAGGAGGAAATGGGAGACAACTTTCAATCTCCGCAGCGTGATAGCACCAGTTCTTCCTCTTCTTGCAGCAGCCGTATCCATCCAAACCTACCGCAGTATGAAGATTTAGTGGCCAAATTCACAGCCATCAAGAGACAACATTCAGGAAGTAGTAGTAGTTCCTCCTCTTCTTGCAACAGCCATATCCATCCAAAACTTCCCGAATACGATGATTTAGTGGCCAAATTGGCAGCTGTCAAAAGACAACATTCAGGAAGTATGCAGGGAAACTGAAATGTTGTAAAGTCAAATATTGTAAGAGTAGTAATTTTCATCATGTTGTAAAGTGTCGAAAATTTATAAATAAGCCATTGTATAACATCACAAAAGGAACTAATAAGAGAAGATAACAACAATACAGCTGGAAACTGAGACAAGCTAATTACTCCAACTCCCAATATCATAGCTAGGAGTTTCACGGCAGTCGTGTCTAAAGGGGTTATAAGTCCATGTGAGAACCAACCTTCACTCTACCGTAGAGAAACTTAACTTTCGCAACAGGACAATATGAACAATGTCCAATAAGTATTTTGTATAACAATAATACCGGGAGGAAGACAAACTGCAGTGCAGTGTATGATTATTCTAATAGAACCATAGTTCCAGCATGAACAAAAGAAATCAATTGCAATCAAGATGCTAGTTCACAAAGATGTGACATTCAAATATACAGAACATCAAACCTTGGAAGACACTTATTACTGACATAACATCACTCAGTACAAACTCTTTAAGCATTTAGGAAGAAAATATGGCATTCATGGACTACTTGTGGGAGTGCCTGTAAGCAGTTTGCCTGCGTAAGATTTATGGAGCGCTTATTTCATCCTTTTCAACTACACATGTAAACCTTGTCAACCTTCGGTGTCATATGGTCGACTAGAGATGGAAACACACCCAGAACATAAGAATGGCTGACTGAAGGTAAAAGATTATACTTAGTTTAGCTTTAGTGAAAAAAAGAACAAAGACAAATGTATAAATGCAAAAACCAATAGTAAAAAAATCAAAGGACTGGGGACGAAACCAGTTAACAAAACTATGGGTGTGAATGGATGGGTTAAGTATTAGTCTTTAAGGGAACACATGGTTTGATGCAAGAGAATTAGGAAGCATACCAAGTGTACATCCATTCTATGTATCAACCAATTGTATATCGGCCTAAATCAAAATCTGTTGGTTCATTGACAACTAGGTTCGTATATCCAATAACTAAACACACGATTCCAACATTACTATGCTCAAAGATCATGCAATACACACCACGAGTGCACTACCATACCATATTAGGATTTAAGCATTTAGAGTTACATCAGTTGGACATAAGGTTTTATGTTATAAACTCATGATAAAAGAATGAGAAAATAAACTTGCAAATTTTGAATAAAAAAGTTCATCTAACTGTTACCTACCAAAGGAGAGATTGGATAGCACATACCAAATTCTTATCACCATCCTCTATCACAACTGCATCGTTCTTCACCGCGCTAGATATAACATATAGGGCAAAGGGAATAACAACCAAGAAGAAAAAGAACAAAATCCACAGATAAAGAAAAACTGCAAGAAATTTAAGAGACATTCTAAAATTATCATAAAACCAGACTTTTTTCAAGGAGAAAGCCTCCTTCATTTTTAGCTGCACATAATTCTAGTTCAAGCACACATATGCTACAAGGATTGGTGCCTAACTGAGATACAGGAACCAGGATCAATCTGAGAAATTTGCATTCACTTCTCTTCTTAACTGCTAGCAAAATGGAAACATCATCTTAGGCAGGTTAATGACACAAAGAGAGCCCAGTTAAGACCTAAGATGAGAAATCCCATTGTATAAATCAAGCTACTATCTCAAGGAAGCAAGTGTGGCACAGGACTACTTGACCAAGCTCCGATCAGCAACAAGATTCCCAAAGGCCCATAAGTGTCCCACATGTAACAGCATTGAAATTAATTCTCTTTCTCACTTAAATTCTTGCACAAACAGCCCCTAGATTAGTGTTACTGAAAGCAATGAGCTCATGAGTCAGGATCATAAGCCTGCTGAGGTCTGAAGAGTTGCTGCAGAAGTTTGATAAATTGCTCAGGTTTCCACATCAATCTGAATCAAATAGCATACCATTCAGCAATTATTTCAAACTAATCAGTACATAATAACACAAAGAAACGAGCAGCATCTTGTGTCTCTATAGTATACAGTCTGCATTATAAAACAAGGATGCTAAAAGAAACAAAAGAGAGACATTATTTTTAATCTACAAAGCTAAAGGCAGACAATATTGATCAAAATATCATAAATCACTTAAAACCTTTGAATACTTAATCAGTTTAACGATGTTAAAAGTCCAGTTTTCCATATTTAACAACAGATTTCGAAAGTGCAGTAAGTATGTCTATTCGTATACACCAGTGCTTTGAGACCAAGCCCATAGATGTGCTTCACCCAACTGATACTTGAAACTAGAGAGAAAGTAATTATATTCCTCCATAGTTTATACTGCAGTATATGAACATATGGCTAATAGGCAAGTTTATGATAAACTAAGAGGCGGTAGAATGGATAAAACAACTACCCCATACAAATATCAGGGGCGGAGCCACATGGAGAGGTAGGTGTGCACTTGCCCCCCCTCAAATGTGAGCTCTCAAGCCTAATTTAAGCTAGTTTATCCAATTTTTGGTCATTTTAACCCTTTTGCACCCCCTCAAACATGCATAAATTGATAAGGTGCCCACCCAATTCTTGATTTCTGGCTCCGCCCCTGACAAATATACAGAACTACTTCTAGGGACACAAATTTCATCCTAGAGAAATCAGATTTTCTACAGGCATGTTCCCTAATTTAATTTAGTGGCAGGAAAATTTAATTTAGATCAGAAATGCCACATTGCAAGTGCCGAAGAAACCAGCATCAACAACTTAATGCTTCTTTCGACTAAATAGCGTTCTGAAGAATCTGAACCGATGATAACCGACAGATATCTTGGCTTGTCAAGAATTGTTGGTTGAAAAAATGTGCTTGCTCAAGAAGATATCATAATTACTTGAATATATTATTAATAAAAGGGGTCCTGAAATTCCTCAACCTTCAAAGATCCCACAATTTAACCCCATCATCATCAGCAGTGGCCAGGGAGCAGCCACTTTCGGAGAAAGATATGGCAGAAACTGGTTCACTATGCCTTTCAAAGTTCACAACATTTGACCCACTTTTCACATCCCAAATGCGAAAATTAGACTAAGGTTTCAGTTCAAGGATAAGACCATCAGGATGAAACGCAGCTCATGTCCATCTGAAGCATCTTCGACCTGAGTGAGGCATGATTCAGAAACAAGGTCATAAAATCACCATTACTATCAAGTGAAGCAGAGATGAAGTAGTTATTAGTGGAAAGAACTGTAACAGCTTGCACCTCAGCAGTGTGATCTTTTAAGACATGGCGACAGTTGTAATTTCTATCTTTTTGCCATACACGAACGGTCTTACCAGCTGATGAAGTAACAAAGAAATCGTCCTTGATACAAAGACATGTCCACATTAAAACATGGCAGGCTGCATTGTGCTGGTAGAGAGCATGACTTTGCTCCTGCCTTGCTGTATGTAATTGTTGTTCCAACCAAAAATGTGATAGCATCAACTGATCGCACTCAATTTGAAACATTTCGCGTAATCCAGTAATACCTGCATCCTCTAGATTTGGTTTTTTTTTATTAGTGTGATTATAAACATAGGTTAAAATATTATTGATGAAACCAGAAAATGGAAAAATAAAATGCTTGAAAATGGGATTCATAAGTATAAATTTAGGTTTTTTGATAAAAATCTAAAGCTTTTGACTAGATCTCAGTATATTTGTATAAGAAGCATGGTTTTGGGGAATCTTCAAGTATTGGGAAGATGTTTGACATGTAGATATTGAACTCATGGTCTAGTGTCTCTAAAAAATATTTTTTTTAAACAAAAACGACGCTTGATAGGATATAGAATCCAAGCACAAGTTTTTGAGATACTGTCATGAAATTGGCAGATAGAAACTGCAAGTATTTTAGAACTTAGATAGGCGATAATGTACTTAAATAACCAACATCATTATTTTATAAGATATTGAATAATAAACAAAGATACTATGAAAACAACAGGAGGGATCAACATTGATTGATGATCCATTGTGAAGAAGTCAGTCTGGATCAACTATGAGAGTTGATCCAATATGGTCGGGTCAACTGGTATGGTTGACATGAAGTGAATGGATCAACAAGAGTTGTTGATCCATGGTACGGTTTATGGAAGTTTACTTGGATTGCAAGTATTTCATGTTTTAAGATTTTGTTTACGTGAGAATTGTCTAGAAGTTTCTTGTTAGAGTTTGTTTAAGTTAGGAAAGTGTTTATTGCTTGAGAGTCAAGTTTGTAAACATATAAATAGGTTGTTAAGCCGTGAGTTTGATTTTCATCAATTAAGAGAAGCTTGTTGAAGCTTGTTTGAGTTTTAGTCCTGTGTTCTTTTCATAAGTCTTTGATATCAGATTTTCTACATCTGGTATCAGAGCACTGGTATCAGGTTCTAGGGCTGTGGCTATGAGAAGTTAAATTGAAGAAGATGACGAGTTTAAGTTCAATCAAGGTGCCTGTGTTTGAAGGTAAAAACTTTGAACACTGGAGGTTGCAGATGGAGAATATTTTCATATTCCAAGAAGTGTGGGATATCGTGAAAGATGGTTATGTAGAACCAGCAGAAGAAACTGTAGTTGAAGGAGCTGCTCTAACTCTGTTAACTGATAACAGGAAGAAGAATTCTAAAGCTACCTATATTCTTCATCAAGGTATTCATGAAACACTCATGGATAGAGTTATCTACATTAAAGATGTGAAAAGAGCATGGGATGGTTTGATAAGCTACTACACAGGTTCTGAAAAAGTTAAAAAGGTTAGATTACAAACCTTGAAAAGAAAATATGAACTGTTGCAAATGGAGACAACTGAAACAATTTCATAATTTTTCTCAAAAACACTGAATATTGTTAATGAGATGAAGGCTAATGGTGATAATTTATAGGATTCAACAGTTGTTGAAAAGATTCCAAGAAGCTTTCCTGAGAAGTTTGAATCAAAGGTTACTACTATAGAAGAATGTAACACAGTTGCAACCATGACTCTTAATGAGTTGTTGGGTTCATTACAAGCTAATGAACAAAGATTGTTGGAGAAAACAGCAGCTGCAAAACAAGTTGAGGAAGCACTTCAGAGTCAAGTTAGTTGGAGAAGTAATCAAGGAAAGTCTAATGCTGGAAGTTCTCAAGGAGGGTATAATAATGGAGGAAGATCAAATAATGGAAATTACAGGAAGACATATGATAAATCAAAGATACAGTGTTATAACTGTGGAGACTTTGGACATATTGCTACTGAGTGTTCAAAACCAAGAAATACTGTTGCTAATAACTACAAAGCAAATTTCAGAGCTAAATTTGCTGAGAGTCAACACGAAGAAGAAACAGAAGAGCAGAAAGCTGAAAATATGTTACTAGCTTGTCATACAGCTGAAGAACAACCTCAACAAAAGTGGTACTTGGATACAGGTTGCAGCAATCATATGTGTGGAAGAAAAGATTTATTTGAAAGTTTGGATGAGTCTGTAAGATCCACAGTGAAGTTTGGAAATAGTTCAACAATTCCAGTTATGGGCAAAGGAAGAATAGGAATTGTTCTCAAGAATGGCTATAAAGCATACATCATGGATGTATTTTATGTTCCAGGTTTACATCATTAAGTATGGGTCAATTGTCTGAAAGAGGTTATTCTATGAATATTTACAATGGATTATGCTTAATCAGAGATAGATGAAGACGATTGATAGCAAGAGTGGAGATGACTAGAAACAGACTGTTTCAATTAAATATTCAACATCAAAAGGAAAGATGTTATAGTAGCAGTGTTCATAATGATACTTGGTTGTGGCATAAGAGAATGGGGCATGTGAACTTTAACAGTTTGCAAGTTTTAGCTAAGAAGGAGATGGTGTCTGGTTTACCTTTTATTGAGGTACCAGAATCAAGATGCGAAAATTGCATTTTTGGCAAGAAGCACAGAGATCCTTTTCCAATTAACAAAGCTAGAAGAGCTGAGCAACAATTGGAGATCATTCATAGTGACTTGTGTGGTCCTATAGAAGTCACATCACATGGAGGTAATAACTATTTCATAACTTTCATTGATGATTATAGTAGGAAAGCATGGGTATATTTGCTTAAACAAAATAGTGATGCTTTTCATGCTTTTAGAAGTTTCAAAGCTTATGCTGAGAAACAAATTGGTAAGAGTATCAAGATTTTGAGAACTGATAAAGGAACTGAATACACTGTTGTTGATAAATTTATGGAAGAACATGGCATTCAACATCAGCTAACAGCAAGATATACACCACAACAGAATGGAGTTGCAGAAAGGAAAAATAGAACCATAATGGAGATGGAAAGAACAATAAGAAGAACAAAAGATTTACCAATTTTTTTTTGGGGTAATACAGTTGACACAGCAGTGTATTTACTCAACAGATGTCCAACAAATAGTTTAAACAACAAAACACCAGAAGAAGCATGGAGAGGAGTAAGACCAAGTGTAATACATCTGAGAATTTTTGGGTGCATTGCATATGCACATGTACCAAAAGAATTGAGAAACAAGCTGGATGATAAAAGTGAAAAATGTATTCTTGTTGGTTACAGTTCAGTGACAAAAGGATACAAGTTATATAACCCAGAAACTAGAAAGATAGTTATAAGTAGAGATGTGATATTTGATGAAGATTCACAATGGAAATGGAGTAATGGATCAACAATCAATGTTGATCCAAGTTCTGGATCAACTAGGGATGTTGATCCACATAATATTGTTTATGCTTTCTCTGCTAGTTTTCTTGTAAAATATGTATCTTATGTTTGCTTTTGAGTATTTAGGTACTTTGGAGTCACTTGGGACAAAAGAAGAAGAAAAGGCGCAAAAATCTCATCTCATGTGCAAATGCTTTTGGAGGCAGATTATTTCTCACAATTTGCTTCTATTTCTTCATCTATGCCTGAGAAGTATGTCGGCTTTAGTGATGCAACTTTTCTGTCTGAAAAGCACGACAACTTTAGTGATGATTCTCATTGAAGAGAAGAAGTAAATATGAGAAGTAAGAGACGAGCTGCTGCTGGCGGAAAGATTTGAAAAAGAGCAAAGAGATCAATTGGCGAGCGAAATATATTTGGAGCCGGATAGGTTGCGAAATTATGCTTGTCAGTTTCCCAGAACTGACAGTACATGTAAAGGGTGCCATTTCTGTTGGCCCATATCCAGTACTATATGGGCGGCTGTATCACTCCCCCGATTCCTACACAGCCCTAAATTCAAGAGACATGTCGTTTCTCTTAATCATTGGATTCTACATGAAATTGAGAGAAAATGGCTGCGGCTGTTCATGAAAAACTCGAGAGGAGATTTGCTTCTGCTTCTGCTCGAGTGAATGACACAGAGAGTTTGGGTCGAATTTACATTGGTTGTGGAATTCAGGTTTGACCTAGAAAATACAGGGACAAAGTTGATGTTCTGCCATCGATTTTATGAGTATGTATGATGAGTTTGGGCAGGAATTTGAGTACAAGAAAGATCAGAACATTGGGTTCAAGGTGGATTTGCATTTGGCAGATAAAGCGGCCAAGTTCATGGTTGATTTGGGCAAGATTCCGACTGGGAAGTTACACACGAACACAGAAGAAACCCACGCTGTTGTCACTGTGAATGTATGATGGGTGAATGTTTGTGAGTGATTGGAGTTACGGGTTAGTCTCAATTGCAGGTAGGAGCTGTGGAAGATTGCAAATCCAGCGAAGTTACATCTATCTCCACTTAACAAGATGCACAGAAAATGTTTGAGGCAATGCCTGAGCCACCAGTTCTGCAACTAGTGCAGTTGCGATTGCAGTTCAGCTTGAGTTGGTAGTTCTGGTGCATCTACAACCATTGTAAATGGAATTGCAGAGAATAGCTAAGCTTGAAGTTACAGAGAAAGAAGGAGAGAGTGCTCAGTTCGAAATTTCAGGATAAGTAGCTGGTGCAGCTGCAGTTGCAAAGTAGCGACACAGTGGTGGAGTTCTGGCAACAGGAATTGCAGGTGCAGTCGCGACCTGATGTTGTTGTGGTCGAGAACAGGGATTGCTGAGGAATTTCAGGGTGTTGGCCAGAGAACTGGAGTTGCTGCTAAGTATCAGGTTGAATCAAAGATGGCAGCTTCTCAAATTGCAGGTACTGGTGCTGTGGAGTGCATCTGAACTGAAGTAAAGGAATGCATTGAGTTTGCTGCTGTCATTACCGAGGCAGTTTACTGAGAGGGACTGATGAAAGATGGCAAGAGAGAACTCGAACAAGATGAATGGAGTAGTATGGAAGTGAAATGTGCTACTGCCAGGGAGAACAAGAAGTGTGAGAGTAGAGTTGGAAAAGAAGGTATACTTCAGAAGCTCCTACGGATGAATGGATGAACTGCAAGGATTGAATTTGGAGGCACAACTGATGCAGAAGTTCCGATGCTGTGTGAACGACTGAAATGTATTGATGTGCAGTTGGAAAAGGCAGTGGTGCTGTTATGTTTGTTTTGCAAGTGACAGAACATATGCAGCTGGAATGGTGGGGCTCGAGGCAAATGGATGCAGCTATACTGATGTAGCTGTTTGTTGCAGTCGAGATGAAGTTAGGCATGGGATTATGAAGGCATGATGTGTTGGTTCTGCAATGAGAAGCTGTTGAACTGCTGCAGGGAGAATTTGGTGAACTGTGTAGCAGGGCATTGCAGTTGGAGCTGTTGTTGTTGGTGCTCACACGCTGTGAATGAAGCTGCTGAGCTGTTGCTGTTGGCGCAAAGAAGAAGTAGCTGCAGGAGAGAGTTGCAGTGGGTAGAGTGGCACAAGTGCTGTACTGAACAAGCGGAGCCAGGAAAGCAGTTAGGCATATGAGCTAATAGGGCCATTATGGCTGAACTGGAGTTGTGAAGTATATCCAGATGCAGACAAGCTTGCCAGGGCAATTGGTCTAGGCCATGGCAACTCAGAACAATTAGCCTACAAGTCAGTTCATCTAACGTTCTGACTCCTTGACTCAGCGACTTTCAGTGCTGACTATTTTAAACCGGTTACCTGAGCTCCGGTCTGGTACCGGATTCCGGTCAACTTCCGGCCGGCGTGCACCAGTTTTCCGGTGACATGCTTTTTGGCAGAAATTTCTACTGGGCTACTCTCACACATGAATTATATAGGCTTGGTGGATATACTGGACTTGGACTTTTGAGTTATGACCTAGTTTGGAGAAAGAAAGCTACAAAAGGGGAAGACTTCTACAACAATTTTTTATCACGTATTTTTTCTATTCTACTGGGAGTTTTTGCAGAGAGCTGGAACTAGGGTTTGCTATTCTTTTATTTTCATCTTCATTATTTCATTTAATATATTTGATGATGAACTCCATTATTATGAGTAACTAAAACTCTTCTTGATTAAGGGCGATTTCGAAGCCCGAAATATGAATCTATATTTGATATGAAATAACTTGTTCACTTGCATTCATTTATGTTATTGATTGATTTTCTACTATTCTAATATTGTCTATGGATTATTTGTTAAGGGTTTAAGTTCGAAATTGAATCATTAATTCTTAATCTATTTGCTAGTTTAGATTTTCTTCGACCCGTAATTGTCTAGAGAAGATAAACACAAGTAGCAATATGTGGGTACTGATGATGGGACTTTGTTAAGTATCCATATGTAGAAATCAACACTAGTAGGTGATTCATGCTTTTGAGTTCATCACTAGGAGCAACCTTATCTCACAGAACTTAGAGCATTTGTTTAAGTCAAACCTAGTAAGCGTACCTCTAGGAAACTTGGCAAGTAGGAACCGGTAGTCGAGCGCTTCCGTATCCGGTGAGCTAGGAGATAATAACGGAATAGTTGAGCGTACTAATTATTCTAGGGTTGTTAGTAACATGATAATGCAACGAACTTGGCTATATATCAATTTGGTTTGAATTTCGTGGTCTAGAATGAACCTTTAATCACTTCCATCTCATATTTGAATACATTTTACAATTTTCAGATTTTCTACAACACAATTATCTTTGCTAAGAGTATTTGCATAACAACTTAGACTTCATTCCTCCCTTGGGACGATCCTGCTTACATTATACTACTTGCTAGTGTAAAAAGTAGAGAAATATTATTTTGCGAGATTCGACACCTCGTCAAAATTGGCGCCGTTGCCGGGGAGGCATTGGCAAGTTTAGTTGTTATTTTTATTCTTAGTTCTTATTTTTGCTTTTGGTTACAATTTCAAGTTACTAAATCAATCTTTTAGAATCTGATTTTCAGGTACTACTTCTTTGGTGAATGCGCGGAGAGGGCAGACCAAGTCCTATTGGTATACGTCTTCGTTCGGGCACTTTACTTAGAGATTTCATTCGAGCAGTGAATACTCCACTTCCTCCTAGTTCTACACCAAGTGAATTCTTGGACTCGGACGTAGAGGAAGATAACACAATGGGAGCTCGACCGCCTGCTCCAAGAACACTCAAGGAGCTCACTTCTCCAAACCTTGATCAGCAGCCTTTATGCATTCAGCTGAATGGAAACATTGAGTTGAAGCCACAATTGATCAACTTGCTGCCCAAATTCAGAGGTTTATCGGGAGAAGATCCTAATCGTCACTTACAACAATTTCATCATGTTGTAACTAGTATGAAGCAAGCAACTGCAGATGCGGATATGGCTATGATGACAACATTTCCTTTTTCCCTTTTAGATTCTGCAGGAGAGTGGTTCTTTTGCTTACCCGCTGGAAGCATAACCACATGGAATGGTATGAAGAAATTGTTCCTTGAGAAGTATTTTCCAGCATCAAAAGCAGCTGTGATTCGCAAAGAGATTTGTGGTATTAGGCAAATATCGGGAGAGACTCTTCATGAGTATTGGGAGCGGTACAAGAGGCTTTTAGCTAGCTTCCCACACCACCAAATCAGCGATCAACTTGTGATTCAATATTTCTATGAGGGGTTGCTTTCTACTGAGAGACATTTGATTGACGCCGCGAGTGGTGGTGCACTTACCAACAAGACCATTGCGGAAGCTACAAGTTTGTTGGAGAATATGGCTGCAAATACTCAACAATTCTTCACTAGAGATGAATCAGCGGTAAGGAAGGTGAATGAAGTTGGAAATTCTTCAAACTTGGAACAAAGGATGGGCAACATGGAGAGGATGATGCATCAAATCGCTGCGGCTGTCATACCATCATCATCATCATATACCGAAGATGTTGAGCAAGCAAATGTCATGTATCAAAATCAGCAAAGGCCGAGGTATGATCCGTACTCTAGCACATACAATCCGGGTTGGCGAGATCATCCCAATTTCATCTACGCCAACAAGCAAGCTGCAGCTCCCAATCCTACTTTTAATCAACAAGGTGGGTACCATTTCTTGCAAAAGCCACGTCAAGAGACTCAAGGCACGAGTATAGATGACAAGTTGAATCTCATCCTCAACACAATGGTGCAAGATAAGCAAAAGTTAGAGATGGATATGAAAGACATCCGAACTCAAATGGGTCAATTAGCTACGGCCGTGAGCAAATTGGAAGCACGGGCAGAGGGAAAACTTCCTTCTCAAACAGTAAATCACAAGGAGAATGCCAATGCTATTGAACTACGCAGTGGGAAGCAAGTAGAGAAACCGGAAACATCACCGGTGTCCAATGAACCTGAGTTGGAGAGAGAAGAGGGTGAAACAGCCCCTAAAAAGGCTGACCCGGTAACAAATTCTAACTCTAAAACTCGTGTTTCTACTCATGTTACTACTCCTCCTTTTCCTAGCAGGTTTGCAAAGTCGAACAAGGAGACGTTGTACCAAGAGCTTTTGGAAATCTTTAAGAAGATTGAAGTGAACATTCCACTCATCGAGGCAATAAGGCAAGTTCCACGCTGGGCAAAGTTCTTGAAGGAATTGTGCACTAACAAGCACAAATTGACCGGTAATGAGGTGATGAGTGTGGGGGAAAATGCTTCGGCATATCTTCAAAAGAAACTCCCACCTAAGTTGAAAGATCCCGGTAGCTTCACTATACCATGTACTATTGGTAAAGTCAGGTTTGAGCGTGCTATGCTAGATTTAGGAGCATCCATTAATGTTATGCCTGCCTCCGTTTATGAATCATTGAAACTTGGACCTCTTAAAGATACCGGTATTGTTATACAACTTGCTGATCGATCTAATTCTTACCCGAAAGGGGTTATTGAAGATGTTTTGGTGCAGGTTAATCAACTCATATTTCCGGCTGATTTCTATGTTTTTGACATGATAGATGAGGATTCACCATCGACTACCCCCTTGCTGTTGGGTAGACCATTCATGAGAACCGCAAGAACCAAGATAGATGTTTTCAAAGGAGCTTTAACTATGGAATTTGATGATGAGATCATAAGTTTCAATATTTTTGAGGCTATGAGATATCCTAGTGACGTGAATTCATGTTTTTCTATTGATATTATTGATACTCTAGCTCAGAAGATTTTTGAATTGAATAGTGATGAATGCGTCTTATGTTTCTTTGCCTTTTACTAATGAGAAACTTTTACCCTCGATTGTGCAGGCACCTACTCTTGAGTTGAAACCTCTTCCGGATCACCTTAAATACGTATATTTAGGTGACAATGAAGAGTTACCGGTGATCATTGCCAACAACCTCACCGAGGTGCAAGAGGAGAAGCTTATCCGAGTGCTAAGAGAGCACAAATCTTCCATTGGATGGACCATTGCCGACATCAAAGGAATCAGTCCTTCCACATGTATGCACCGAATACTTCTTGAGGAGGGGGCAAAACCAACAAGAGAGGCTCAACATCACTTGAACCCTCCAATGATGGAAGTAGTCAAGAAAGAAATCCTGAAGTTGTTAGATGCTGGGATTATCTATCCCATATCCGATAGCAAATGGGTGAGCCCGATTCAAGTCGTTCCAAAGAAGTCCGGCATCACGGTGGTGAAAAACGAAGACAACGACTTGGTTCCAACTAGAATCCAGACCGGTTGGAGAGTTTGCATTGACTACCGAAAGCTCAACTCTACCACCCGAAAGGATCATTTCCCTTTACCATTCATTGATCAAATGCTTGAAAGGTTGGCTAGACGTGCTTACTATTGCTTCCTTGATGGTTTTTCAGGTTATAACCAGCTTGTAATAGCTCCGGAAGATCAAGAAAAGACGACGTTTACTTGTCCTTTTGGCACTTTTGCGTATAGACGTATGCCATTTGGCTTGTGCAATGCTCCGGCCACTTTTCAACGTTGTATGGTAAGCATTTTTTCAGATTATGTGGAAAGCATCATAGAAGTGTTTATGGATGATTTTAGCGTGTATGGTGATTCTTTTGACAAATGTTTAGATAACCTTGCACTTATTCTTAAACGATGCGTAGAAACTAATCTTGTGCTTAATTGGGAAAAATGTCACTTTATGGTCACTCATGGGATTGTGCTAGGCCATGTTGTATCTTCTAAAGGGTTAGAGGTTGACAAGGCTAAGATAGATTTGATTCGGAACTTACAATACCCCACAAATGTGAGGGAGGTTCGCTCTTTTCTTGGTCATGCAGGATTTTATAGGAGATTCATCAAGGATTTCTCCAAGATTTCAATGCCCCTGTGTAGACTTTTGAAAAAAGATGTGGCCTTTGATTGTGACAAGGAGTGCAAGGAAGCTTTTGATACCTTGAAAGAGTTGTTGACTACCGCACCAATTATCAAACCACCCGACTGGAGCAAGCCATTTGAGTTGATGTGCGATGAAAGTGATTACGCCGTTGGAGCCATGTTGGGACAGCGAGATGGTAAAGTTCCATATGTCATTTATTATGCTTCAAGAACTCTCAACGGAGCGCAAATCAACTACTCCACAACTGAAAAGGATCTCTTGGCCATAGTGTTCGCACTTGAGAAGTTTCGATCTTATTTAGTGGGTACAAAGGTGGTTGTTTTCTCCGACCATGCTGCACTTCGATACTTGCTAACAAAGAAGGATGCTAAGCCAAGGCTCATAAGGTGGATACTCCTTCTTCAAGAGTTCAACATGCAAATCAAGGACAAGAAGGGCAGCGAGAATACTGTAGCGGATCATCTAAGCAGATTGGTTGTGTCCGAAGAAGCGATTCCTTTGCATGATAGCTTCCTGGATGAGCAACTCTTTGCGGTTGGTGGCACAACTCCATGGTACGCTGATATTGTCAACTTCTTGGTGACGGAACAAGTACCTAGTTCCATGTCTACATTCCAAAAACACAAGCTCAAGAAGATTGTCAAGCAATATATATGGGATGAACCTTATTTGTGGAAGCATTGCTCCGATCAAATGATCCGCAGGTGCGTACTTGAATCCGAGTTCCAATCAATTCTGAATTTTTGTCACTCATATGCTTGTGGTGGCCATTTCGGAGCTAAGAGGACAGCCCTCAAGGTTCTCGAAAGTGGTTTTTATTGGCCTACATTGTTTAAGGATGCATATTTGTTTTGCAAAGCTTGTGATAGGTGTCAAAGGACAGGCAACCTTGGTGCTAGAAACCAAATGCCGCAAACACCAATTCTCGTTGTTGAGATTTTTGATGTTTGGGGTATAGACTTTATGGGGCCTTTTGTGAATTCCAATGGGAAATATTTTATACTTCTTGCTGTAGATTATGTTTCTAAGTGGGTGGAAGCTAAAGCCACTCCCACCAATGATTCTCATGTTGTTTGTGAGTTTGTGAAGGAACATATCTTTTCTAGGTTTGGTACACCTCGAGTGGTGATTAGTGATGGAGGCTCGCACTTCAAGAGATCCTTTCACGCTCTTCTAAAGAAGTACAACATTTCTCATAAAGTTGGCACACCGTATCATCCACAAACGAGTGGACAAGCTGAAATTTCCAACCGGGAGATTAAGACCATCTTAGAGAAGACGGTGAACGTTACAAGGAAGGATTGGAGTTATAGACTCAATGACGCTTTGTGGGCGTATAGGACAGCTTATAAGACACCCATCGGTATGTCTCCTTTTAGGCTTGTCTATGGCAAACCTTGCCATCTTCCCGTCGAACTTGAACACAAAGCTTATTGGGCTATCAAGGTATGTAATATGGAATTAGATGCAGCTGGTGAACATAGGAAACTTCAACTCAATGAGTTAGAAGAGATACGAAATGATGCATATGAAAGTTCACGCATTTATAAAGAAAAGACCAAAGCTTTCCATGATAAGATGAAAGTTCACGCATTTAGAAAGTACTTTTATTCCATACTCGTCTTAAACTGTTTCCGGGTAAACTTAGGTCCATATGGGTTGGACCATTTTTTGTTACTAATGTGTTTGCGCATGGTGCAGTTGAGATTACTAGTCCCAAAACAGGGCTGGTTTCCAAGGTTAACGGCCATCGCTTGAAACCATACTACGAGCAGTTTGTGGCGGAGAATCAGGATATGATCACATTGAGTGATCCACTCCCTCTGGAGGAGTAATTGGAGCTGAACGTCGGGCTGACGACGTTAAAACAAGCGCTAAGTGGGAGGCAACCCACCGGTTTTGTATCTTTATCCTTTATCTTTTTATTTTTCAGCATTTTATCTTTATTTTCTTGTTTTTGCATATCATTTGTGTTTTCCCACCTTGAACTTTACTTTGAATGACTAAATTTTACATTGAGGACAATGTAAAGTTTAAGTGTGGGGGAGCATTTATATGTTTGTATAGTTTGTTTTATGCCTTTTAAAAAAAAAAAAAAAAAAACAGAAAAATAGAAAAACAAAGAAAAAATTATGCTTTTTGAACTCCGAAATCTAGAAATTTGTGCCTTTAGGATGACATTATTAGTGGATGGAACCATTGTGATTGCAGGAGTTGAGGAACCTATTAATTAACAAAGACGAACATAGCTCAGAAATTATAAATTATATGTTAGTTGTTACCATATCTCGGAATATCACCATATCGCATTCTATTTTTATTTTTCCATATTTATCTATTGTTCTGTAAGTGCTTTGGTGGGTCACTAAAAATCGAGTTGTTATTACTGCTAGGATGAAATAGAGTGATTGAGTTGCTAAAAAAAAAAAAAAAAAAAAAAAGACCGACCAATTAGACCAAAACGGAATAAAAATGACACTTGGGAATAGCAGTATGTGTGAAACGTAGTCCCTGTCTCCGTCGCCTAAACAAGCGTGGAATGCAGGATCCAAGGCAACTATCACGTACTTGCTGACAAGAAGCATGCGCTTGGATCCAAAAGATCTAATCATGCCGTCTGAAAAAAAAAGTGAAAAAAAAAGTGAAAAAAAAATAAAAAAAAATATTATTATTGTGTTGAATAAAGTCACTCCTGGTTCCCTTGTATATGCCAGTAAGTTGATGTAGAAATAAGTTTGTTGACCACTGGTTCCCTTGTATATGCCAGTGTGTTGACACTAGAATTGACCAGTAGCTCAATCCAATAGGATATGTTCATCTTGGCAGTGACCTTCAGACAGATATGGGATACATCGATCACTTGTGAATATTCGCCACATCTACTTCTTTATCCATCTTCTTAATCTTTTCATTGTGATTGTGGTTAGTCAAATTCCGAGTATTGTGGTTTGTTCGACTTTCTAAGAAAACTTTATGCACTTATATATGAACTGAATTTGCGCAAGGTATCTCCTCCTGTAGTCATTTTGGATTTGTTCATTGATTTGTCACAAATAGACGGAGTTTGGAATATAGGTTTTGTAGGCAAACCTCTTGTAAACCTTCACGAGACTAAAACTCGTCCACTAGGGACACCTAGGGGTTTAAAGGCCTGTTATTCATGCTTAGAGTAACCGTAGCCTCGACGAGACGGAGTTGTATGTATCTTTTATAATTATTTTGTTTGATTTGCTCGAGGACTAGCAAAGTCTAAGTGTGGGGGAATTTGATAGGTGTCTAAAACACCTATATATTTATCTATTGTTTATGCTTTCTCTGCTAGTTTTCTTGTAAAATATGTATCTTATGTTTGCTTTTGAGTATTTAGGTACTTTGGATTCACTTGGGACAAAAGAAGAAGAAAAGGCGCAAAAATCTCATCTCATGTGCAAATGCTTTTGGAGGCAGATTATTTCTCACAATTTGCTTCTATTTCTTCATCTATGTCTGAAAAGTATGTCGGCTTTAGTGATGCAACTTTTCTGTCTGAAAAGCACGATAACTTTAGTGATGATTCTCATTGAAGAGAAGAAGTAAATATGAGAAGTAAGAGACGAGCTGCTGTTGGCGGAAAGATTCGAAAAAGAGCAAAGAGATCAATTGGCGAGCGAAATATATTTGGAGCCGGCTAGGTTGCGAAATTATGCTTGTCAGTTTCCCAGAACTGACAGTACATGTAAAGGGTGCCATTTCTGTTGGCCCATATCCAGTACTATATGGGCGGCTGTATCACTCCCTCGATTCCTACACAGCCCTAAATTCAAGAGACATGTCGTTTCTCTTAATCATTGGATTCTACATGAAATTGAGAGAAAATGGTTGCGGCTGTTCATGAAAACTGAGAGGAGATTTGCTTCTGCTTCTGCTCGAGTGAATGACACAGAGAGTTTGGGTCGAATTTACATTGGTTGTGGAATTCAGGTTTGACCTAGAAAATACAGGGACAAAGTTGATGTTCTGCCATCGATTTTATGAGTATGTATGATGAGTTTGGGCAGGAATTTGAGTACAAGAAAGATCAGAACATTGGGTTCAAGGTGGATTTGCATTTGGCAGATAAAGCGGCCAAGTTCATGGTTGATTTGGGCAAGATTCCGACTGGGAAGTTACACACGAACACAGAAGAAACCCACGCTGTTGTCACTGTGAATGTATGATGGGTGAATGTTTGTGAGTGATTGGAGTTACGGGTTAGTCTCAATTGCAGGTAGGAGCTGTGGAAGATTGCAAATCCAGCGAAGTTACATCTATCTCCACTTAACAAGATGCACAGAAAATGTTTGAGGCAATGCCTGAGCCACCAGTTCTGCAACTAGTGCAGTTGCGATTGCAGTTCAGCTTGAGTTGGTAGTTCTGGTGCATCTACAACCATTGTAAATGGAATTGCAGAGAATAGATAAGCTTGAAGTTACAGAGAAAGAAGGAGAGAGTGCTCAGTTCGAAATTTCAGGATAAGTAGCTGGTGCAGCTGCAGTTGCAAAGTAGCGACACAGTGGTGGAGTTCTGGCAACAGGAATTGCAGGTGCAGTCGCGACCTGATGTTGCTGTGGTCGAGAACAGGGATTGCTGAGGAATTTCAGGGTGTTGGCCAGAGAACTGGAGTTGCTGCTAAGTAGCAGGTTGAATCAAAGATGGCAGCTTCTCAAATTGCAGGTACTGGTGCTGTGGAGTGCATCTGAACTGAAGTAAAGGAATGCATTGAGTTTGCTGCTGTCATTACCGAGGCAGTTTACTGAGAGGGACTGATGAAAGATGGCAAGAGAGAACTCGAACAAGATGAATGGAGTAGTATGGAAGTGAAATGTGCTACTCCCAGGGAGAACAAGAAGTGTGAGAGTAGAGTTGGAAAAGAAAGTATACTTCAGAAGCTCCTACGGATGAATGGATGAACTGCAAGGATTGAATTTGGAGGCACAACTGATGCAGAAGTTCCGATGCTGTGTGAACGACTGAAATGTATTGATGTGCAGTTGGAAAAGGCAGTGGTGCTGTTATGTTTGTTTTGCAGGTGACAGAACATATGCAGCTGGAATGGTGGGGCTCGAGGCGAATGGATGCATCTATACTGATGTAGCTGTTTGTTGCAGTCAAGATGAAGTTAGGCATGGGTAATGGAGGCATGCTGTGTTGGTTCTGCAATGAGAAGCTGTTAAACTGCTGCAGGGAGAATTTGGTGAACTGTGTAGCAGGGCATTGCAGTTGGAGCTGTTGTTGTTGGTGCTCACACGCTGAGAATGAAGCTGCTGAGCTGTTGCTGTTGGCGCAAAGAAGAAGTAGCTGCAGGAGAGAGTTGCAGTGGGTAGAGTGGCACAAGTGCTGTACTGAACAAGCGGAGCCAGGAAAGCAGTTAGGCATATGAGCTAATGGGGCCATTATGGCTGAACTGGAGTTGTGAAGTATATCCAGATGCAGACAAGCTTGCCAGGGCAATTGGTCTAGGCCATGGAAACTCAGAACAATTATCCTACAAGTCAGTTCATCTAACGTTCTGACTCCTTGACTCAGCGACTTTCAGTGCTGACTATTTTAAACCGTTACACGAGCTCCGGGTCAATCGGATTCCGGTCAACTTCCGGCCGGCGTGCACCAGTTTTCCGGCGACATGCTTTTTGGCAGAAATTTCTACTGGGCTACTCTCACACATGAATTATATGGGCTTGGTGGATATACTGGACTTGGACTTTTGAGTTATGACCTAGTTTGGAGAAAGAAAGCTACAAAAGGGGAAGACTTCTACAATAATTTTTTATCACGTATTTTTTCTATTCTACTGGGAGTTTTTGCAGAGAGCTAGAACTAGGGTTTGCTATTCTTTTATTTTCATCTTCATTATTTCATTTAATATATTTGATGATGAACTCCATTATTATGAGTAACTAAAACTCTCGTTGATTAAGGGCGATTTCGAAGCCCGAAATATGAATCTATATTTGATATGAAATAACTTGTTCACTTGCATTCATTTATGTTATTGATTGATTTTCTACTATTCTAATATTGTTTATGGATTATTTGTTAAGGGTTTAAGTTCGAAATTGAATCATTAATTCTTAATCTATTTGCTAGTTTAGATTTTCTTCGACCCGTAATTGTCTAGAGAAGATAAACACAAGTAGCAATATGTGGGTACTGATGATGGGACTTTGTTAAGTATCCATATGTAGAAATCAACACTAGTAGGTGATTCATGCTTTTGAGTTCATCACTAGGAGCAACCTTATCTCACAGAACTTAGAGCATTTGTTTAAGTCAAACCTAGTAAGCGTACCTCTAGGAAACTTGGCAAGTAGGAACCGGTAGTCGAGCGCTTCCGTATCCGGTGAGCTAGGAGATAATAACGGAATAGTTGAGCGTACTAATTATTCTAGGGTTGTTAGTAACATGATAATGCAACGAACTTGGCTATATATCAATTTGGTTTGAATTTCGTGGTCTAGAATGAACCTTTAATCACTTCCATCTCATATTTGAATACATTTTACAATTTTCAGATTTTCTACAACACAATTATCTTTGCTAAGAGTATTTGCATAACAACTTAGACTTCATTCCTCCCTTGGGACGATCCTGCTTACATTATACTACTTGCTAGTGTAAAAAGTAGAGAAATATTATTTTGCGAGATTCGACACCTCGTCAGAAAATTGCATTTTTGGCAAGAAGCACAGAGATCCTTTTCCAGTTAACAAAGCTAGAAGAGCTGAGCAACAATTGGAGATCATTCATAGTGACTTGTGTGGTCCTATAGAAGTTACATCACATGGAGGTAATAACTATTTCATAACTTTCATTGATGATTATAGTAGGAAAGCATGGGTATATTTGCTTAAACAAAATAGTGATGCTTTTCATGCTTTTAGAAGTTTCAAAGCTTATGCTGAGAAACAAATTGGTAAGAGTATCAAGATTTTGAGAACTGATAAAGGAACTGAATACACTGTTGTTGATAAATTTATGGAAGAACATGGCATTCAACATCAGCTAACAGCAAGATATACACCACAACAGAATGGAGTTGCAGAAAGGAAAAATAAAACCATAATGGAGATGGCAAGAACAATAAGAAGAACAAAAGATTTACCAATTTTTTTTTGGGGTTATACAGTTGACACAGCAGTGTATTTACTCAACAGATGTCCAACAAATAGTTTAAACAACAAAACACCAGAAGAAGCATGGAGAGGAGTAAGACCAAGTGTAAGACATCTGAGAATTTTTGGGTGCATTGCATATGCACATGTACCAAAAGAATTGAGAAACAAGCTGGATGATAAAAGTGAAAAATGTATTCTTGTTGGTTACAGTTCAGTGACAAAAGGATACAAGTTATGTAACCCAGAAACTAGAAAGATAGTTATAAGTAGAGATGTGATATTTGATGAAGATTCACAATGGAAATGGAGTAATGGATCAACAATCAATGTTGATCCAAGTTCTGGATCAACTAGGGATGTTGATCCACATAATATTGGATCAACTAGGAATGTTGATCCACCTGTTGCTTTCAGAACAGTTCCAATTGTAGTTGAGGAAGAAGTGCAAGCTCAAGACAATGTGGAAGAACAACATGAAGAAGCAAGAACTAAAGCAGTAACACAACAAGAAAATACAAGATCAAGAAGAAAATATATCATACCTGCTAGGTTGAATGATTATGTTTTAACAAGAGATGATGAAGATAATGATGATGTGGTGAACTTTGCATTATTTGGAGATTGTGATCATGTAGCTTATGAAGAAGCTTCCAAAGAGGAAGGTTGGATTCAAGCCATGAATGAAGAACTGAAGTCAATTGAGAAGAATGACATATGGGAATTAACAGAACTTCCACCAGGTAAGAAACCCATTGGTGTTAAATGGGTTTATAAAACAAAGTATAAGGCAAATGGAGAAATAGAGAGAAAAAAAGCAAGGTTAGTTGTTAAAGGATATAGACAAAGAAGAGGAGTAGATTACTTAGAAGTATTTTCACCAGTTGCAAGACTTGATACAGTAAGGATGATCATTGCTTTAGCTGCACAAAACCAATGGAAGATATTTCAGATGGATGTGAAGTCAGCATTCTTGAATGGAGTATTGGAAGAAGAAGTTTATGTAGAGCAACCAGCTGGCTACATTATGGAGGGGAAGGAGAATGAAGTATATAAGCTAAACAAAGCTTTGTATGGTTTGAAACAAGCACCAAGAGAATGGTATACAAGAATAGATTCTTATTTTCTAAAGAAAGGTTTTACAAGATGTCCACATGAGCATACTTTGTATTTGAAAGATCATGGTATTGACAATCATATCATAGTATGTTTATATGTGGATGATCTCATATTTATTGGGAACAGTAATGAGATGATCAATGAATTCAGGGAGGATATGGTGAAGGAGTTTAAGATGACAGACCTTGGTTTGATGTCATATTTTCTTGGTATTGAAGTGCAGCAAACTGAAAGAGGAATTTTTATTAATCAACAAAGGTATGATGAAGGAATTTTGAAGCGTTTCAAGATGGATAATTGCAATCCAATCTTAACACCAGTAGAAGAAAGGTTCAAGTTAACAAAAGATGGATCAGGAGAGCTTGTGAATTCAACAGATTTTAAAGGTATTGTTGGATGTTTAAGATAGTTGACTGCTACAAGACCTGACATCATGTATGCAGTTGGTATGGTTAGTATATTCATGGAAGCTCCTAGACAATCACATTTTCAGGATGCAAAATGTATTTTGAGGTATGTAAAAGGAACAACAAGTATGGGAATATTTTATATTATCTCAGAAGATCCAAAGTTGGTTGGTTTCACAGATAGTGATTGGGCTGGAGAAACAGAAGGAAGAAAGAGTACATCAGGTTATGGATTTCAGTTGGGAACTGGTTTTTTCTCTTGGTCATCTAAAAAGAAACAAGTTGTTGCATTGGCTACAACAGAAGCTGAGTATATAGCTGCTAGAAACTGTGCTACACAAGCTGTATGGTTAAGAATGATGTTGAAGTCTTTGTTTGAAGAACAGAAGACACCAACAACAATATTTTGTGATAATAAGTCGACAATATCACTAACTAAGAATCATGTGTTTCATGGGAGAAGCAAATACATTGATATTAAGTATCATTACATTAGAGAGATAGTCAGTAACAAGGAGGTTGTTTTGGAGTTTGTTGAAAGCAAAGAACAAGTTGCAGATATTTTCACCAAGTCCTTGAAGTCTAACACTTTCATTTACTTGCGTGGAAAGCTTGGTATGATTAGCAAAGAGTATCTTGGTTTAAGGGAGGATGTTTAAGAATAAACCAAGATACTATGAAAACAACAGGAGGGATCAACATTGATTGTTGATCCATTGTGAAGAAGTCAGTATGGATCAACTATGAGAGTTGATCCAATATGGTCGGGTCAACTGGTATGGTTGAAATGAAGTGAATGGATCAACAAGAGTTGTTGATCCATGGTATGGTTTATGGAAGTTTACTTGGATTGCAAGTATTTCATGTTTTAAGAGTTTGTTTACGTGAGAATTGTCTAGAAGTTTCTTGTTAGAGTTTGTTTAAGTTAGGAAAATGTTTATTGCTTGAGAGTCAAGTTTGTAAACATATAAATAGGCTGTTAAGGCGTGAGTTTGATTTACATCAATTAAGAGAAGATTGTTGAAGCTTGTTTGAGTTTTAGTCCTGTGTTATTTTCATAAGTCTTTGATATCAGATTTTCTACATAAGATTTGCTAACCCTTTTTTCTAAAAGCAAACTCAGTATTTCACGTACGAAAAATCAAAAGAATGATAAAGACAGCGAGATTAGACCTTTTAAACTTTAAAGGCTCTTAAGTTTCATCTAAAACTAGAGAATAAATATACCTCCAAGTTGTCCCTGCCTATTTGGATCTTCTTCAACAAGACTTTACCACCCAACACTGTAGTCGTCTAACACCTTCGATAACTTCTCTTTAGTTATTACCTGCCTACCAAAGCGGAAAGACAAGGGGGGAAAATGAAACTAGAAAGACAAGAATCGAGAAGCGACAGTAAGATCCTAATTCCAGATTTCTTCTTTGGAATAAATATTTTTTTTACATAAATATAAATATTTTAATAGCTCATAGCTAAACTTGTACTCACTTGTTGTGTGGCCTGAGATTGTATCATCTTTCACCAGGGGGTTTGCAACTCTGGAGTGACTATTTTCCGCCTCTTCCTACGCCCCCCTGTTGTCATACTCTCAAAGCCAGGTACTATTGTTGTCTGCTTCGTGCTCACTGATTGTGGCCAGCGCATGATTCCTCTTTCATACAACAGACGTAGTCTCCTTTTGACTTTCTTCGAACTGGGAAGAATCTTACTACATCTCTAAGGTTTCCCCAGGACGTTTCTTGTGTCCCTTTATAAAGTTAACAACCTTTTCCATGTTTTCATGCATGTCGCGCTGTTGTTCCTTAAGATGTTGTTTGTTTGTGGCAATTGTTTGTCTCTCATTTTCCATCAGAGTCCTTTTCAACTTCGTAGAAAATGAAAGACACAAAGTTGCGCAAACAATTGATATGGTTAAAATCACTCTCCCAATGCTCCTCAAAATCCCTTTATCTGTCTCTTAATTCTTTTTCCATTTCTTCTTGCTGCGTCTCCAACTCCCTTACCCATCTCAGATTCAACAATTTCTATTTCCTCTGAACATATTCATGTTTTTCAAGCTTCTCAGTTTTGAATGTTCTTCTTCGGACTATTTCAGTTTCCCTAATCCTTCCCTCTCCTCGTTTCAGCTCTTCAGTAATCTCAGCTTTCTGTGCATCCAGGACTTCCCATTCCCTTTCAGTTTCCCGATTGAGTTTCCTCCTAATGTGTCACTGGTCGGTTTGGAAGATATGCATGGTTCTGCCGCTTTTCCCACAACCAAAAGTGCTGACATTCTACTGGTATACCAAACTCCTTCGCTACCTCTTCCTGCAGACATCATCAAATATTGACAACATTTAGGCCTCCGTCATAATAAACTGCAAAGTACATAGTGAGCGAGTTGAGTTTCGACGATATACCACATCGAGTGTCCATCTAAAAAGACTACAGCACGACAATCCCAATAAAAAAGAGAGTACGTTGAAGAGAAACTTCTGAATTAAACCATCAAAAACACTTAATTAATATTTATAGGTCATACCTTGAAAACATTAAAAGGCACCTGCTTTTGAATGTGAAAGCTGCGAACTTTATCATGATCCACAAGATCAAAATAAATATCCCTGCCAATCAGTTCCGTGAGATCCTCATTCCTTGCAACCTAGAAGCATCAAAGAATTGTTCTTAAGAAAAAAAACTTCCATAAAAATGAAAACTAAAACTCCCAATAATGTGTGTTAGTCTTGTTCCAATTTGACAAATGAAAGTTAAATTGGGCCGAGAAGAAAGACCTTTATGATAGTGTAAAGGTAACTGCCACACCAAGATGGTATGAATCATGAATATCGACAACACAAAACAAACAGGTGACTATTCCATATCAGATCAATTCCATGAAAAAGTGGTATTGAGGGTTGTTGAATATAAAGACTTGAGTTGCTAGAACTTGCCATTGATTGGGTTAATGATTGATTGAAGAAATTTTCTTTTTTTTCTTTTTTTGGATCTAGATTTAAAATTTTCTTTGGTTGCTGATTTTTTGAATTAATGGGTAGAAATTGATTTTTCTTCGCTCTCCAAGATCCGATTCAAACGATCTATGCTCTGATACCAATTGTTAGATTTTTGGGTGATTAGAAATGAGTTGATTGTGATGAATTTTGTTGAAGGAGAAGTAGGAACTCTTATGGTTCTTCTAACTCTCTTTCTCTATTTTGATTAATTGAAGATATAATACTAATTCTCTTTTTCTTTTACAACTTATGGATGTCCTACACCCACATGCTTAGTTACACACACAAAACTAAATGTGGAGTTGACACTCCTATTACACCACACACAATACATTACATTACTCAACAATATCCTCCTTAATGTGATGTTATTCTACTCCTAGTAGTTCACGGAAATGTTGAAATTTTCCTTTGGGAAGTGCCTTGGTGAATGTGTCCGCCAATTGGTCTTCCGTCTTGCAATACTTGAGTTCTATCTCACCATCTTCAACCGCTTCTCGAATGAAATGGTACTTGAGTTTGATTTGCCTTGCTCTACAATGCTCAACCGAATTTTTGGACATAAAAATTGTCGATTTGTTGTCACAAAAGATTACGGTGCTTTATTCTTGCTTCTCTTGAATGTCTTCTATGATTCTTCTTAGCCATACAACAAGAAATATAGCTATTGATGCTGAAATATACTCCGCTTCCGATGTGGATTGAGCTACGGTTTCTTGCTTCTTCGATGCCCATGTAAATATACCCGAACCAAGAGAAAAAGCATACCCTGATGTACTCTTCATGTCATCAATACATCCTCCCAAGTCGCTATCACAATAGCCAACTAATTTGACATCCAAATTTCTAGAATACATGATTCCAAAATTCATTGTTCCTTGTATGTACCTCAACAACATCTTTGCTGCGCCAAGATATAGATGACTAGGTGAACTCATGAACCTAGAAAGCATACTTGAAGCAAACATGATGTCGGGTCTTGTATGTGTAAGATACAACAAGTTTCCAATAAGACCTCTATAGTAAGTCTCATCAATCTTTTTTCCTCCATCATCTTTCTTGAGTTTCTCATTCACTACAAGTGGTGTTGATGTGGGGTTACAACCAAGCATACCAAATTTCTTCAACACATTTTCGGCATACTTGTTTTGAGAAATGAACACTCCATCTTCACTTTGGTGAACTTCAATACAAAGGAAGTACTTGAGCAAACCCATGTCACTCATCTCATATTTCATCATCATTTCTCTCTTGAATTGTTCAATCATATGAACATCATTACCCGTAAAGATAAGATCATCAACATACAAGGCAACAGTGAGAATAGACGTACCTTTTGTCTTCACATATAGTGTAGGCTCACTCTTGCTTTTGCTGAAGTTTTGCCTTTTGAAGTACCCATCTATCTCACTATACCAAGCTCTTGGTGCTTGCTTGAGTCCATACAAAGCTTTCTTCAATTTGTAAACTTTGTATTCTTCTCCTTCCACCAAAAAACCTTGTGGTTGTTCTACATAGACCTCTTCATGGAGTTCTCCATTCAAAAATGCTGATTTGACATCAAGTTGATGAAGTAACAAACCTATTTGGGAATCCATAGCAACCACGACTCTAATGGTGTCAAGACAAGCAACCGATGCAAAAGTCTCATTGTAGTCGATGTCGGGTTGTTGTGAATATCCCTTTGTCACCAACCTTGCTTTGTGCCTTTGAAATGATCCATCCGAATTGTACTTCACCTTGTAGATCCACTTCACACCAATAACTTCGTTGTCACTTGGCCTTTCTACCTTTTCCCATGTATCGTTCTCGTCAATGACAAAAACTTCTTCTTCCATAGCTTTTATCCAAACCGGTTCTTTTGATGCTTCTTCAAAATTTTCCGGTTCCACCATACAAAAGTTACATCTTTCATACACTTCATACAACCTTTGCATCTTCTTTGGTCGTGGTGGTGGTGATGTTGATGCACTAGTACTTGGAGTCATACTTGGAGATGCTCCTTGTCTTGTACTTGGAGGTGTTTGAGGTAGTTCTTCCTCATTTTCTTCACCTTCTTCAACTTCATTTATTTCTGAATTTTCTTTCTCTTCATCAACAATAATGGTTCTCTTCTCAATTTTACCTTCTTCCCAATTCCATGAAGTTCCTTTATCAAACAAGACATCACGACTTGTAACCATTGTGTTGTTCTTCAAATTAAATAACCTATAACCTTTTGATTGGAGGCTATAGCCGAGAAATACACATTTATCACTTGATTCATCAAGCTTTGTTCTCTTCACTTTAGGAATTTGAGAATAACACACACTACCAAAAACTTTGAGATACCGATGGCTTTCTCCCACTCCATGCTTCAAAAGGAGTTTTATCCCATACGGCTTTTGTTGGACACCTATTCATCAAGTAGACGGCGGTGTTGACGGCTTCGGCCCAAAACACTTTAGGGATACCCTTCTCATGAAGCATGGACTTCACCATCTCCATAACGATTTGATTCTTTCTCTCGGAAACACCATTTTGTTGAGGAGTATAACCCACTGTTAGTTGCCTTTCCAAGCCTTCATCTTCACTAAATTTATCAAACTCTTTGCCTCTATCACTTCTCAAAACTTTGATGTAGTGACCACTTTGCTTTTCAAAAAAGCTCTTGAACTTCTTGAAGATGCTAAAAACTTCGGATTTTTGTCTCATGAAGTAAACCCAAGTCATACGACTAAAATCATCAATAAATAAGATAAAGTATATATTACCTCCATGAGTTGGTGTATTCATTGGTCCACACACATCGGTATGTACCAAAACAAGAAGTTCATTTGCTCTCCATGCTACACCTTTTGGGAATGGTTGGAGATGTTGTTTCCCAAGTGCACACCTTTCACATACTCCATCCTTGTGGTTGATATGTTGTGGAAGTCCTTGCACCATGTTCTTGTTGGAAAGTACCTTGAGACTATTGAAATTCAAATGCCCAAGTCTTTTATGCCATAACCATGTTTCATCAATGGTTTCCATCCTCAATGCAACATTCTTCTCTTTTTCAAAGATAATTGGAAAGCTTTTATTTTTCCCCATCTTGATATTCTCCATGACTTGTCTCTTGTTGTTGTTCTTCTTGTCATAAATGATGCAATATCCATCTTCAAAATGGATAGCATAACCAAGCTCCACAAGTTGCCCAACACTAAGAAAATTTTGTGCCAAATCCGGAACATATAACACATCTCTAATGTATTTTGCTCCATTGATAGTTTGCACGCAAATTGTACCTCTTCCGTTAGCTTGAACTATGTTTCCGTCACCCATCTTCACTAGAGAGTTTATGGATGTATCCATGTCAACAAACAAGCTCTTCACACCGGAAATATGAGTTGTACAACCACTATCTACAAACCACACTTCACTTTTGGAAGTCTCCATAGCACTTTGACAAGCATAAAACAAATTTTGTTTTTCTCCTTTATCTTCGGCTCTACCGGCTTGTTCTTCACCTTTGTACCTATAATCCTTCTCCAAATGTCCATACTTCTTGCAATGATTACATTGGGGTTTTCCTTTGTTCCAATAATTATTCTCCAAATGACCATTTTTGTTGCAAAAATTGCACCTTGGTACTTGAGAAGTATCACTCTTTGTGTAGTTGTTGGAGTTAGCTCCACCTTTCTTCCATTTTCCCTTTCCTTTGAAGTTTGATGTTGATTCACCCTTGTACTCATTTTTATTTGTTGCTGAATTTTTTGAGTTCAAGCTCAATTTTGATTGAAATGCACTTTCAATTGATTTTTCCGAATGCCTCGACACCCTTAGTTCAAACACCTTCAAAGAAGCCCATAATTCTTGTGACTTCAATGTAGCAAAATCCTTTGTCTCCTCCAAAATCGCTACAATGGGTTCAAATTTTACGGGCAAACAAATCAATATCTTCTCACAAATTCTTCTTTCTTCCATCTTCTCACCACACATCAACATATTATTAACAATTTCAACAACTCTTGAAGAAAACTCATTCAAACATTCATTCTCATTCATTTTTAGATTTTCAAAATCTCTTCTATATGATTGTAATTTAATTCTATTACCTTTTTATCACCTACATACTCCTTTTGAAGAATATCTCAAGCTTCTTTAGCTTTAGGAAAATGAATTACTCTTGGTAGAATAGTGTCTCCAACTCCTTGTTGAATGTACATGGATGTTTTAGCATTCTTCTTCCTACTCTCCTTAAGTAAATCCTTTTTTTGTTTTTCTAGAGTTGATGTATCTTCAATTTCATCATACCCATATTGAACAATCTCCCACACATCTTGAGACATGAACAAGGTCTTCATTTTGATGGCCCAAAAATCATAATTTTCTCCATGAAAAAGTGGTATTGAGGGTTGTTGAATACAAAGACTTGAGTTGCTAGAACTTCCCATTGATTGGGTTGGTGATTGATTGAAGAAATTGAGTTTTTTTTTTTTTTGGATTTAGATTTAAAATTTTCTTTGGTTGCTGATTTTTTGAATTAATGGGTAGAAATTGATTTTTCTTCGCTCTCCAAGATCCGATTCAAACGATTTATGCTCTGATACCAATTGTTAGATTTTTTAGTGATTAGAAATGAGTTGATTGTGATGAATTTTGTTGAAGGAGAAGTAGGAACTCTTATGGTTCTTCTTACTCTCTCTCTATTTTGATTAATTGAAGAGATAATACTAATTCTATTTTTCTTTTACAACTTATGGATGTCCTACACCCACATGCTTAGTCTACACACACAAAAATAAATGTGGCTATTACACCATACACAATACATTACATTACTCAACATACACAAGCTACCACACATCCTAACTCTTCATTTGGCGTGTTCATATATCCATCAAATACATGTTGATTTTGTAGTCATACAAAGTATTTGGCGACTACCTATACACAGTCATATACAGGGTTACTATACATATCAAAAGGCCTAGTATTTTAATCCTTTGTAAAATCTTGATTAAAACTTACAAAAGAAAAATTACCGCAGAATATTAGTGGAATGGAACCAAAAAAATCTTGATTAAAACCAAATTAAAAGGAAAAATCTTAGTTAGTCATGGTTATGATAATTGATCACTACTTAAAAATAAAAAGCTCAAGCTTTTAATCAAACGAAATTTAAATCACAATAGCAAATTACCTATTGTGTTTTTGGATTATCGAGTTGGCGAGCGTAAATCATGCTTTTGGGTACTGAAGAAGAAAATTTTAGGAAGACAGAAATTTTTGAGCAGTTGTGTGGACGATGAGATCAATGAACATTATCGGGAAAGTATTCTTCTATTGGGACTCTGGTAGGAAACCTCTTTACTAATTCTTTTGGGTTATTTGGGTTTTGGTACTCAAGTTTTGACCAAAACCTCAGTTTGGTCTTAACATTTGTCCAGCCTTTGCGTTTGGTCTAAAGACCAACGTTGACCCGCATAGACTAGGCTATATGGTGATGTGGCTAATTATTGACTTAGTTTATTTTTTATGCATCCATTTAATTATTATGTATTTTGACAAACACCACTAATTCGTTCTCAAATCGCCACTGCAATTTATTTATTATGATAATTTGTATGATAATTTGAATATAACTAGTTTGTATGATTATTTGTAATGAAAAATTGTATGAAATTTGGTTGGTATGATTGGTATTTTTTCATGTTTGTTATTGATTGTAGTATGAGTATGGATGAGAATATTTATGAATTGCTAGATTGTTTGGATATAGTATCTTCAAAGATTATTGATAAACATGTATGTAAAAATACGAAAGATCATCGCAAACTAAGATTTAGAAGTAGTTTGAAAGAGGTTGAAGTGTATTATAATATTGTAGTGAATAATCATCCGGCAACACAACAATATTGTGACAATTGTGGCTTTTCTTTTGTTTTTGAGTTTGATTTCGCCAATAGGGATAGAGGCTTAGTTGAAGCCATAGCTGAGATATGGTGGAGTAAAACGAATAGCTTTCATTACAAGAGTTTGAAATTGGTCTCCTTACTGTAGATTGGTACATGTTAACGGGAATTCCCACTGGTGACCCTAGTAAACGACCAGTAGTTATGTCGCAGTTGGGTAGTGATCTAACATATCGTTCTTTGGATGATTTATATTTCTTGGATATTAAAATTTTTCATGTTGGATGGGACCCTAATAAAAAAAACATTATCCTTAGCTATCTTGAAAAACTACATTAACAATAGAGACATTGACATGAGCATTCTTTATGTGATGTTTTGGTCATTTTATTCTTGTGGATTCTAGTAGAAGAGTAGATAAGCGTTGGGTTATATTATTGGATGATTTAGATAGAGTTTGGGAATATGATTGGGGTATAACTTCGTTAGGTAATACCTATAAATTTCTTGACGAATGGTCAACCACCGGTAAGGATTTTTCTGGCATGGTTATGGTAGTTAAGTATTGGTTCTATTATTACTTCCGCAACATGCAACCCTTGCTTTGTCAGATACCTGGAGACCCTTATGATGTTTCCTAAAGATTTGTCTCTTCAAGAAGACTAACATTGTATAAAGGAATATAGGACATAAATGGGGCCAAAAGGATACTAGGAAAACTCAGTCACAAGCGCATGAACACAGATTGACACTAGAACAAGTGCATCATGTATTTGGCAACCACGGTTAGATAGTGCGTATGCTATGAGAGAACAATATGAATATGCAATATAAGGATCCAGAAGGAGAGTTGTGTTTTTTGACCTGATTGACAACAGAAGAGTTAGTTGTTACTTGGCTGAGAGATTCTAGAGGTAGATTGGAAGTATGATTGTAGTCCCAGCAAATCCTCCAAATTTGCAATCAGTTGAGGACAAAACGAATGTAGATATAGGCACCAAGTATTATGTAGTCACTGAGGATCAATATGACATTTGGTGGAAGAATAAGAGTATTGGAACTTATTTCAATGAGTCATATCGTACACATAACATCGATGAGATATCATTGGGTAGCTCAGTTGTTCCTTACCATTTGTTTCCTACTCATCCGCCTCCTGACATGATGTCGCAGATATATGCTTATGGCACACAAAATGAGCCCCTATCATAATTTTCTGAGATATATTTCAGACTACCATTTTCCAATGAAGACGGTGTAGAACAGCAACTACCAGTTTCAGAAGTACCTTGTCGATTTGACTTTTCCCAGATGGGTTTGACATTGGTAAGTACATTTACATTTGTTTGCATTTTCATTTTAAGTTTCTTGAATATTTAACTAAATATCTCTAATTTATACTAGTAGGAGGATTGCTACAAGTATATGGCACGACAATATTCATTCGAGTTTGGACCTCGTCAACTCGTATGGAATGGGACATCGGGTTGGCAACAAACATCCAACATGGTTGGACATCGGGGTGGCAGCGGACAGCCAACATGGCTGGACATTGTTGTCGGCCAGGGTGGTAAGGTGCGGCCATCACGGCTTGGGAAGTTGATGAATGATTTTTGGTCCCGCAATTTAAGTTGTAAAAATGTCATTTTTACATATATATATAGGGAGGGGTAGTTGGTTGATGGTGCATATGCGGACTATGCACCAAGTAAGCTTCATAGCTTTGCCGGAAGAGTATACATGATGCCTAAGGCTCATTTATAGTTGCGTAGACTCGCGAAGAGGGCATTTGATGCTCATGCATCCTTATGCCATATTGCGGACCAAACATGCATAACTTGGATGCATTTGGACGGAACGGCCTATACTGACTAAGCCATTTCCATTATTGCTTGGTCACGACCATGAAAAGGAGTTGGCTTAAGTTTCTGTCCCTTCGTGGATGAAGTACGGTCTGTGCTTGATCCTTTTAGAGTAGGGAAGGGTACATAGGCAACCGCAATGAGTTGTATCATTGCCAGTCCAGCACTTTGTCGCTTATATCATCTAATTTAGAGGTGATTGCGGCACTTTGGCCCCTCATATCATCTAAGCTCGGTAGATCGATGCAAGAGATGATTGTGGCCAGACTTGATTAGGCAAGTTGCATGCCAGTCAGTGGATGCTCATAATTTCTATCAAGCCGTTCGACATAGGCTAAAAACCCGAGTGTCGTAATTTAGCTCAAGAGGAGTCCATTTTGATGGGAAACGACCCAAAGATCAAGATATGTTGGATCCACATTGTCACCAGAATTTAGCCAAATTCCATCGTTTAGAGCCTTAAAAGTCTGTTTTAAGAAAGTTTTTGGTTTTCTTAAAAAACCCTTTGCGGCACAAGGGTAAGTTGGAACGGTATGGTAGTTAAGTTTGTCGCATCATGCTTGTCGTGCATTCTTGCGAAGGCGAATGAGCGTGCATTTGCCTAGATTTGAGGCCCGAATCGTAGCTTTATCATAGCACATCGGGGAAGTTACGGCCTGCTGGGCAACGCGCCAAAGGCGTAATTTTCCGGTCCGTCACAACCCTAGTATTTTATATTGGTACTAGAGTAAGCAAACACGAAGAACATGTGTTTGGTGTTATAAGAAATGAATGCAAATTCACATGAATCGGTTTCTATTAACGTACTGCTAAGATTTGACATAACTAACTATATGTGGTGGAAATATACTATGAAATTCATTCTTCAATCACGTGATTTTAATTCTTGGTTATTAGCTGTTGATGGATATAATCATCCGAAAATATAAGGATAAGAATTGAGTTTAAAAACTTAGCTGATTATACAAGTGAAGAAAAAACACTTGCAAAGCAGAATTCAGATGGTTTGAATGCTATCATACATGCTGTAAGCAGAGATCTGCAGCATCACGTATCTACATGTCAAACTTTTGAGGAATATTGGAATAATCTTTATACTGTATTTGAAGGTAATATATTAGAAAAGAAATCTAGACTTCAAACCCTCACTTATGGTTGGGAAAACCTTCATATGGATGATAACGATTCTTTCGAAGAATTTCATGTTAATCTCTCTGAGATTGTCAATGCTTCTTTCTCTCTCAGAAAGACCATTTCTGAAGAAAAAATATATTGAAAATGCGGGGGTACAACAACTACACCCAACTATTTCATTCGGAAATATGTATGGACTAAACTCTAGTATAATTCCGAGCATATCAACTTAGTGAAACTCAATCAAGGAAGATATCAAAGAGCTTTATCTCTTTCTCAACACAATTAGTAAATCAAATAGATAGAAATCCGTGAACCTGATTGTTATGAGAATAAATCGGATGGTACCAAAGACCAATGTCCGAGTGTCAATCAAGTTTTATCCAACGAACAAGGTCGGATTCATCAACTGTGATTGAACAACGCACAACCTGTGATATTTCAATTATATAATGAAAATATAATGCGGAAAATAAATAACACAAACACCAAAAAATTTGTTAACGAGGAAACCGAAAATACAGAAAAACCCCGGGACCTAATCCAAACTTGAATCTCGCAATTGATCCCCCTAGCTGACGTCCTTTACAGTCTAGAAGTTGCTACGGACCAAAGTCGACGACTTATAAATAAATTTGTCTCCCACAAATAAGTATAGTCTTTTTGTTGTTTCATTCTTAAGATAAATATCAAGGTGAACATGAAACACAACTAATAATCCGGTCTTATACTCCCGAAGAGCATCCTAGAGTATTAGTCACCTCACAATAACCTAATTGATTAACAAAAGAAGTTATTGTGGAATCACAAGACTCTAAGAGTAGATTACATCGTTCTAGATTCTGTTTTTTGTTGGGTATAACCAAAGGTCGACAAGTTTGTAAACTAGAAACCGTTACGAAGAAATACATGGTCGTTTTATTCCAAGATTACCTCCATGCTGACTATATGTTGGCCGACAAGGTTATAAATTAATAAGATGATGACTAGTGAAGCATTTACAACACATCTCATGTGTGTCAGAAACAATAAAGTCGGTATCGTTATTTATTACAAGTATGCCAGCTACCACTAGTGGTTATCTTCCTAATTTGTCGACCATGTCGACTTTTCATACTTTCAGAACTGAAAGTGTTGATTTTTTTTAGTTTAATTTTGACTATGAAATCACTTAGTAGCTTGGCAATCCCTTTTCTAGAAGTGTTTGGCTAGTATGCTTTCATTTCCGTTGTAAAAAAATTTCTCAAAAAAAATTCTCAAAAAAAAAAAAAAAAAACTTAAAAAGCATAACCCATAATCCATGATATTTATTTAAATAAAACCTAATTTCAGAATTTTAATCATCTAATTAACTAACTAAACTAATTAACCTAATCAAATTTTTTAGTGTTAATTAAGCAAAGGTGGATTAGCCATTTTGAAAATAATTGGTTAAGGGGTATTGTGTATTACTTCATAATGACCCGGAATTTGTCTCATTAGGTATACCCCAATTAATCTGAGGATACCCCAATTTGGCGAGGAAAAATAAACCCTACAAAAAAAAATCAATGTCAGAAGAATGCTTGTTACAAAAAATGATGGGATATAAAGATTCTTTCTTGTAAGGTTGGTTGTAATAAGTCTTTTTTATTATTTTGATTTCTCCCCTACTCAAAATAAAAGTTGCCAAAATCGACACAATAACGCATCGTTGTAAACCTCAGACAATGGAACTCTCTCCGTCAATTTTAATTATTAGTGAGAACATTATCGTTCGGGACAAACTACAAGCAAATCACAAATAACAAGCACTCGTGATATTCAAAAGGCTTCACATCTTACACTATTTTGTCTTTTTTTACTGGCAAGAAATGAGGAATTCACATCTTATATGTAGTCAAGAGGATTATGGTAAAGATATCGACCTAGAGTTATTATCATCTTTATTACTCATCTAACCTATCTTTTCATCATTAGAACTTTTGGTAGAGTACAGACCTGTGCATTTATCAAGTTATTTATGCCTCTCTTTTTTTGTTGAAAATAAGATAGATTGCTGAAAGGAGACTTAGTTAATCTTCTGTTTCAGTCTCATTATAAACTAGCTCTGGTTGAGTTGTTCTTCCGATAATTGAATGTGTCGGATTAACTTCATCTGGAATAGGTACAAGATTTATATTTAAATTATGTATGAGCTTTGACTGTGTCGAAAGTTATGGTACGAATTAAAAATAAAGGTGCATCAAATAACCAAAAAGCTTCATTAGCTTCCTTTTTTCCGTTGTTTACCAATAAGTCTGTAGCTTTGTTTGCTTTCCTGTTAACATACTGAAAACCCAAAAAAGATACTAGTTATTTTACTAAATTCTTCTAAGATTGCTATACTTTGGCACTGGATGGATGAATTTATGCTTTGTAGAAACGTGATTGTTGCTTCATTATCTCCTTCGATGGCCATATATTGTAAATTATTTTGGATGGCCCATTTTGTTGCCTGCAGTAGAGTCATAGCCTCTGCTTCTTCAGCCGGAAGCTTCCCATTGATGTTCCTTTGAAAATTCATGTCCAATTGCGAAGTATAAAACCGAAACCAGCATTAGTTCTCTTGGATAACCAATAAGCATCATGAAAATATGAGGGTACCCAAATACACACAGTCAATTCAAAAAAAATACACACAATCTTTTATTTATCAACCTATAAGTCCTCTACCGAATGTGATCATCTATGGACAGAGTCGAGAAAATACGACAATTCGGTTCACACTTAGTGTGATCGTCTATGGATGCGAGATCGAGATAATACGATAACAAGATAACTTGTGTGATTGACTATGGATACAAGATCGAGACAATACAACAACGACGTATGTTACTTGATAATAGGTTCGGACTTAACCAAACTCTATAGGATCAATATCAAGTAATGCAGAGTTAACGTATATGTGTATTTTACTTTATTATAATAAGCAATTGTAATACGGAAATCAAAGTAAAAGACACAAAAAGATTTTGTTAACGAGAAAATCGCAAATGTAGAAAAACCAGGGACCTAGTCCAGTTTTGAATACTCTCAGAATTAAGCCATTATACAAAATATAAACCAACTTCGTATAGTTGAGACCAAGCAGACTACCCCTAGCTACTTTGTTCCCTCAGTATCACTGTTCCTTCGACTTCTAGAGTCACGCACGTGAATAACAAGTTATTGGGATCGTATTCCAAACAGCAAAGGAAGAATCTATTTGGTAACCACTCTAATCAATCTTTGCTACAAGATATAGATGAGTTGTTGACAGAGGCTCTTCCATTTAATCTAATAAACTCCTTTGTCTGGTTATATCAATCTAATTTAACTACCGAAATAGTCAAGTATAGATTTGCACTCAATCAAAATAAATCTCAAAGAGATATATTTAGAATGTCGATCTCATGCAACTAATCAATGAATAAATCGGATTCTAGTTGGATCCTAGCCGATCAAGGTTTGTACACACAATTCGCAAGATACGAAAACCAATAAGAATAACCTGCACGACACCACTTGAATCTCTTGTGATGAATCACGCACAGAACAAAGTCTATTAACAATGGATTATCACAAGATGTGTTTAAATCTAACAACAATTTTAAAGATCTCGTCGATACTTTGATCTAGTTTGAGTGAATCTTATATCAGAAGAGAAGATTCTCAAGAATAAACAAACTAGGTGCAATCAAAGTTTCCAAAACCGTTAGTCAATCAAATTAATCAAAAACTAATAACACTGCAATTATCTAGTTTCCCACCAACGGTACTCGTAGAGCATCTTGATCCCACATAAGTCTTTAAACGAGCGGTCGTAAGAGATTTCACCTAATTATGATACTTTCCTCTCTAAATAGACGGCTCCACTAGAAACAACAAATAATAAAGTTTGCATGGCTCTTAGGATGGTTTGCTACAAATGCAAACTTATGTATTTTTAGACCAAGGATGTTTGGACACCAAGGAATTTCCAAAAACGAAAGTATTATCAAGATATGCAATGAATGGTAAAATTCGGTTTTCATAATTCCAATAAATTCTTCTCCAATATTTCTGAAATCTCTCAATAGAAAATCTCCAATTAGTAAATGCACATTACTAATTTTTATTCTCTAGAGATGCATTTAATTGTTGGTAATTAAAGCATATAAACCAAAAACCTTATTTAAAATATTCTCAATTTATTTCGGCACAAGATCACCTTGAAGACTAAGGAATATCTTTGAACAATAAATTATGGGAGTTATTATTCATGTTTAAAGTATGTTGACATCTTTTTGCTGCAAATCCTTATTTTATATTTACATGGATTTGCATTCTTGGAATCGGTTATACCACACTTCCAAACAAGTTTAGAATTAGTTCACCTGTATTCCAAGACTACTATGTGATTGATCAAATACCAAATCACATACATGGGTTCAATTAGTTCTACCAATCACTAGGATCGGTTATACCTAATTATGGAAATACTTGTGATCGGTCACACCAGTCACTAGGATCGGTCACACCAGTTACAAGGATCGGTTCCATATACACATGGTATTATTTGTGATCGGTCACACCAGTTACCAGGACTGGTTACACCAGTTACAAGGATCGGTTACACATACTCATGATCGGTCACACCAATTACGAGGATCAGTCATACCAATTACAAGGATCGATCATACCATCACATGGTGATTACTTAGGATCGGTTACACCGATTAATAAAAACCAGTCACGCCAAATGATAAATCAGGCATTGTGATTAGTTATACCAAGATACATAACATAAGTTAAGATCGGTTCTACCATCTCACACATATTGGTCATCCGAAGATTTGCAATGAATAACCGGACCAATAAGCCTAATGATTTCCCTTTCAATTCACGAAACAAGTCCATGAATGTATTTCCTTTAAACAAATGTAAAACATTGTTTCCTATGGTGAAATCTTCACCATAACCCTTTCACATAATCATAACAATATATACAAGATTATGTCGATGTCATATCTACGAAGTTCAAAAGATAAGCGTTATACTTCATAGTCTAATTCCCTAATACTATGATCATACAATTGTGATCATGTCATATCACTAGAGTATTATACAATATGTACAATATATACAGATTCGCAGTTATGTTTTCAATATAACACGACTTGAAAGATACGTTAGGAATATTGAGACATTTCAAGTCAATATTACTAACCTCAAGAGGAAGTATGATGTTGTCGTTGTAGTTCGCTACTTCTTTACATTCTTCAGGTTTTCAGAGTAATACTTGTATGTCTCAACATTCCTAGACTTTTCAGTCTAACCTTAACGAAGTTGACTTTAGTATTTAATCAAACGACTTTAGATGAATTTTGATACTAAAATATGACAACCAAACTTGACATACTAATGCTTGGTGAGTTCAACCGAGCTATGCTCTAACACATCACGATTTAGCTTATGACTATTTCTTGAAGGAAAATTCCAGCAGATATGTGACAGAAATTGTCTGGTGAATGTTTTCAATAAGTTATTGGATGTTTCAGGGTGCCAATAAGAAAATTGTCTAAAGAAATCCAAAGCTAGTTGTTCAGGGGTTCTCATTTTGTTCTCAAAAACTCTAAGACACCTTTCTTTCCAGATAAACCAACATTTGGTTGCAGCTAATGCCATAGAAATATAGTTTAGATAACCTGTTATCCATTCATTGTATTTATCTAAAAAATAAATATTTGCAGGAATTGAGTCCAAATTTACTCCATGTACTTCCATAGGAGCTAGGTTCCGGACAGACTTAGCATAGTCACAATTGAAGAATAAATGGGAAGTAGATTCCACATGTTGTTTGCAGAATATGCATTCAGTTTCCACATCATGAACTGATACCATCTTCTGTCTAGTTGGTAGACAGTCTTGTAGACACTTCCAATAAATAACTTAATCATTAGGGAGGTCTCCATTTTCCATACACTTTTCCAGAACTTTCTAGTTTTGGAGGAGACTGAACCTGCCGGGTCTTATAGCTTTGCGTATAGATATTTTATTGAAAATTTTCAATTTCTAGTCAAGGACCATCTGAGCTTGTCTTTTTTAATATTCCCATCCATGTTTGTGTATAGTCTAATGTTCAAAATTTCTTCTACCAGAGAGTTATTAAACACAGTAAGTAACAAATCATGATATGATTCAACTTCTTAGTGACAAGATTGATTAAATCGGAAACAAGTGTTATAGATGTAATTCTAGGGACATAGTTTACCAGAGTCTATTATTATAGACCAAAATAATAAGATAATCATTAAAATCCCTAAATCAACATCATCATCATCATCAACAACAACAACCAAAATGGTTGTTCTTGATTGAGTAAGAATCAATACCCTCAATCAATTTTAGTGTAATCATGATTGAGAATAAAAATACATCATCTTAGAGATTTTGTTTTATAGATTATGTTTATGGAGTTCTAGGAGAATGGTTGTAGGAAAAGAATAAAACCTTAGTATGGATGTTTTTGTGGAATTTTTTTAAGAGAACAATTAGAATATATACCTAGATCAATTTTAATGTAATCATGATTAAGAAAAAATTATTTTAGAGAAAAATAGAGTTAAAGTTTTTTTTTTTTTTTTTTTTGGGGGGGGGATAAGAATTGGGGTTTATAACAATTTTTCAATTTGTGAGAATACTAAAAAAACAATGATAATTAATTATAAGTATGATCAAGGAAAAAAGTTAGGGTTTATTTTGATTTTGAGTAAGAGGGATTTAATTTTAATTGTTAATGAAAAATTAATGTCAAAATTAAAACTTGTTTGGTTTTTCATTCTTTTGACTTTTCATTTTAAGTTAAACTTTTTGGGCTATGGTTAATAAATGTGTGGGCTATATTTAAGAGAAGCCTTCTTTTTTTGGTATCTTTTCCCAGTGAAGCTAATTGTTGGTTCATTCTTTGAAATAATATAACTTGAGATGGTGTAACCATTTTTTTTTTTACTTTTACAAACAGACACTAAAACTAGGAAAGTAAAGGAAACCAAATGACCAGACTCGAGAACTAAATCTGTTAGACTGTCAAGTTTCAGAAGTAAATGTTTAAAAAGACGAGTAATGCTCTCCCGCACGACATCGCATGTAGAATTTATAAGCTAGCAGCCATACAGTCGTTGGATGATAAATTCCTTTTGTTTTCACAAAATTGGTTAAAAAGACCAAAATCAAAATTTCCTGGGTGAAAAGGACAGTTAGATTTAGATACTGTTTAAATGGACAAAAATTTAAAAATAGGCAGGATGTAACCAGTTTCATCCTTCCCATTTTCAAATATTTCTTCTTATTTTTATTTTACACAGGATGCATCCAGTTTCATCCTTGCTATTTTTTAAGTTTAAGCCAGGATGAATCCAGTTTCATCCTTGCTAAAAAAAAATTGGTCCATTTCACCCATAAAATTTTTTACTCGTCCATTTGAACCGTGTTTTAAATTTTTTTGGACAAATGACCCATTTTCCGTTTTGTTTTTAGCTGTTGGTGATAAATAGCCAGCTGTCAACAAATATAATTTCAAACAAGGCCTCTACTTATAATTTAATATAAAATTAAGATGGTTCTTATGATTTTTAACAATTCATATTCAGGATCTTTTTGTCTTTCACGCCTTTCCAGTCTTTCAACTGCATGTTTTCTGTAAAGCGATGAATCCTTGTCGAAACCTATCAAACGAATTCGACTCTAGCTAATGTAGAACATGTTAAGAACTTGTTGAGAAGAATGCAATACGGAGATTCCAGGTGATACGAAGATACGAAAGAGATACGAATAAGATAAAATCAAGATATTAAGAATAAGAGAATTGAAAGAGTTGATAAAGATAATAATATTGGTTGATAATAATAATAAGAGATGTGTTTTCTAAACAAGAAGGCACAGCCTTTAGATAGGTTCTCAAGAATCGTAAACAGAAAAGAAAAAGGAAAGCTAACTAAACTAGGAAAGCAAAAGACTTATAAATCAAGTAAACTAAACAAAGTTTATTACAGAATGGAATCAACTTGTCAGAGTTGCTTCAGAAAAATGAGAAAAACTTGTTAAAGTTGCTTCAATCGTACAGGGATCAACTTGTCATAGTTGTTGTTGTCTTGAACAAAGGATGTTCTACATCAATCCCCCCTTCTTGAAAGAAACTCGTCCTCGAGTTTGCTGGTAAAGAGAACTTCATTTTCCCCATGAAACGTAAAAATTTCTTGGACATTGAAGATATTAAAGATATTCCAATCTGACGGAACATCAAAAATGTAAGCATTATCACTGATTTTCTTCAGTATCTTGAATGGTCCACACTTCTTCATCTTTTTCTTGTTGTAAGTTCCAGTAGGAAATCGTTCTTTCCTCAAATGAATCATAAACAACTCTCCTTCATTAAAAGTCTTATGTCTCCTGTGGTGGTTTGCATCTTCTTTGTACTTGTTGTTAGAAACTGCAAGCTTTTCTTTCACTTCTTGATGAATTTGTGAATATTTCTCAAGCATAACATCATCTCTTGTACTCGACTGTTTCATCTTAGGAAGAACTACGAAATCCAAAATATGGTTAGGGACCTTAGAATAAACAATTTCAAAAGGTGTCTTACCTGTAGATCGATTAACTGAAGTGTTAAAAGAAAAATCCATATGAGGAAGGAGAGTATCCCATTTTTTTTCTCTGCCTTCAATTATCTTAGCTCGAATCAGATTACCTAGAGAACGATTGACCACTTCAGTTTGTCCATATGTTTGGGGATGAGCAGTTGTACTATATTGAAGCTTAGTTCCCAAACGCATCCATAAAGATTTCCAGAAATAGCTCAAAAATTTAGTGTCTCTATCAGATGTAATAGTTTTGGGAATTCCATGAAAACGTACTACTTCCTTGAAAAATAGGTAAGCAACATGTGAAGCATATGTTGTTTTCTTGCAAGCTATAAAGTGAGCCATTTTTGAATAACGATCCACCACCACCATAATAGAATCATTCCCTTTAGAAGTACGTGGTAAACCAAGCACAAAATCCATGCTAATATCTACCAAAGGAGCCTATGGAATTGGAAGTGGAGTATACAAACCTGTATTTTGGAAAATTCCCTTAGATTGATGACATGCCAGGCACTTTTTTATGTACATTTGAACATCTTGCTTCAACGAAGGTCAGAAATAACGTTTTTCAACCAAAGAAATGGTTTTATCACGTCCAAAATGTCCACCAAGACCACTGCCATGTAATTCCATGATTAGTATGAAGACGTAAAGAGCAATATGGAATACATAAATGATTTCCGTTAAAAAGAAAACCATCTTGAATGAGCAAATCATCAACATTGCCTATTGAAGAACCACATTTTTCCCATAAACTCTGAAAATCCTTGTCTTCACTGTAAAGATCTTTTAGAAAATCAAAAGCCAAACACTCATGTTTGAGGGTGACAAGAAGATGAGTTCTCCTCCTCAAGGAATCAACTACCTGATTTAGTTTTCCACTCTTATGTTTTATAGATAATGTATATTGATTGATAGTTGTTAACCACCTATCATGCATCTTATTCACTTTGGATGAGGTTTTCAAAAATTTAAGAGCTTGATTGTCAGTATTTACGATGAAATCACTATGAATAAGATAAGGATGCCATTGTTTTAAAGCTTGAACAAGTGCTATCAATTCCAGTTCATAAGTGCACTATTTCTTCCTTGTATCAGAATTCTTCTCATTGTAATAAGCAACTGGATGATCTTCTTGAGACAGTACAGCTCATATAACAATAATGGAAGCATCACAATGTATTTCAAATGGCTTGTCAAAATTAGGCATAGCAAGAATAGGAGCACTACATAATTTTTTTTAACTAAATTGAAGCTCTTATCTGCTTCTTCTGTCCATACAAAGGTGTCACGCTTCAAACAACCCGTAAGACCAACTGCAATAGTGCTGAAATTCTTGACAATTCTCCTATAAAAAGAAGCTAACCCATGAAATCTTCGCACTTCACGAATAGAAGTAGGAGTAGTCCAATCAACAATGGCATTAACCTTTGAATCATCAACATAAATACCAGTACTTGAAACTACATAACCCAAGAATGTCACTTTATTTGTAAGGAAAGTGCACTTCTTTAAGTTCACATATAACACATTCTCTTGTAGTGCAGAAAATACCTGAGATAAGTGTTCAAGATGTTCTTCCTCATTACGGCTGTAGATCAAAATATCATCGAAGTATACAATGACAAATTTTCCCAGAAAAGGTTCCAATACTTGATTCATAATATGCATAAATGTGCTAGGAGCGTTGGACAAACCAAATGGCATCACAAGCCATTCATATAATCCTTCACGAGTTTTAAATGAAGTCTTCCATTCATCTCCTATACGAATGAGTATTTGATGATAACCACTTCGTAGATCAAGCTTGGTAAATACTCTATCACCAGAAAGCATATCAATCATATCATCTAGCCTAGGTATTGGAAATCTATATGGTATAGTTATTCTGTTTAATGCCCTGCAATCTATACACATACGATGACCACCATCTTTCTTGTCTACTAAAAATGTTGGACTGGCACAAGGACTTTTGCTTAACCTAATCAATCCTTTTTGTAAAATATCATCAACTTGTCCTTGTAAAATCTCATGCTCTTCAGGACTCAACCTATAGTGAAGTTGATTAGGAAGAGAAGTTCCTAGGATAAAATCTATTTGATGTTGCAAATCCCTTAATGGAGGTAAGGTATTAGTAAGTAATTCACCAAAAGAAGATAATAAATTTTGTACCTTAGAAGGAATATCCACCATCGGCTTAGTAGACTCATGATAACTCAAAGTATGAGTTGGTTGTAAAAAAAATGAGTAATGGAAGCAACTAGAGCAGTTGTCTCCGGTTCAGACTGTTCTCAAGTTGAAGTAGAAGACTGTAAAGGCCATAATACATTAGTAAAGCCATCATGAATGAATGTGTACGTATTATCATAGTAGTTATGAATAACACAAATATCATACTTCCCAAAACTAGACTTGTAGCATTCATATTAATCACATCACAAAGAGCATAATCTTCATATCCAGGAAACGAAAACTTAACCAAACATTGATGAGTTATCTTTTGTATAGAAGAACTGTTTATCCATCTATTGATGGTGGTTTTTATCTTAGGGTTAAAATTGTAAAACTGAGATGACATCACTATAATCATTAGCACATTTATTGAATCAATCAACATGCATATGCAAGAATTACCGGGGTACCTTTTTTTACATGAGTCATGTTCCACGGCAGAACCCTTAACATCGACTGACATCATCTATGCAAAACCCTAATTCTCATGCTACCGCGCTAAGGCATACCAACCATGCCAGCCGCACCACTGTGCCAATGGAAAACCATGCCAGTCACATCTCTACGCCAAGGCATGCCAACCATGCCAGCCGAACTATTGTACCAATGGCAAACCATGCCAGCCGCATCTCCGCGCCAAGGCATGCCAAGCATGCCAGCCGTACCACTGTGCCAATGGCAAACCATGCCATCCACATCTCTGCGCCAAGGCATGCCAACCATGTTAGCCGTACCATGCCCCAATGGCATGCCAAACCCTTGGCCCCAATATGACAGGCCATCCACACCATACCATGCTGGACTTCCCTATTACGACTACAAAAACGAAGGCGTGCGACAATCAACGGCCACCCTTCTATCCTATATGTAAATCCTAGCCGTTCAAGGTCACCAAACAATGCATGGTAACCTTTGGCCCAAAACTCTAGTTTTGTCCACGCCAAACCACGCCATGCCACATGTGCCAATGGCATGCCAACCACCTTGTCGCGCCATACCATGCCGACCTTCCCTATTACGGCTACCAAAACGAAGGTGTGCGATGATCAACGACCACACTTCTATCCTATATGCAAATGCTAGCCGTCCAAGGTCGCCAAACAACGCATGGTAACCTTTGGCCCAAAACCCTAGTTTTGGCGATGCCCGCCAAGGCATGCCACGCCACATGTGCCAATGGCATGCCAAACACCTTGCCGAGCCCCACCATGCTGGACTTCCCTATGAGGCTACCAAAACGAAGGCATGTGACGATCAACGACCACCCTTCCATCCTAGATACGAATCCAAGCCGTCCAAGGTTGCCAAACAACACATTGTAACCTTAGAATTCTTCTCGAGTTTTACTTTCGGGTTGTTTTCACTTCCCGAACGAGATCAAAACCTAAATATTCCCTCATAGAGAGATAGGAAATTCTTTTCCGTAGAGAATGGAGGGGCAGACCATCAAAATCCGAATCCATATGAGAATTCTACATCTATTCTAGTAAAGGGCGCTAATTAGGGTTTCAGCATGCCAAACCCTAATTTAAAAAAAAAACTGCAAGCGCTTCCCTTCCAAGCCGCACACTTCCAGTTGCTCCACTCCACATTAATGCCATGCCGGCCATGCTTTCATGCCGCTGGATACCATACTAAGGAGTGCGACGATCAACGGCCACCCTTCCATCATGTTCCACCTATTCAGCCTGCGTTTTTCTTTCTTCCTTTAGGGCTTCCACGGTATTTACGGCTGGTGAAGTTGTGTCTTGAGAGTGATCATTCGAATGTCAGTCCCCATCTCTGGAGCGGTAGCGGCGGTGAGGCCCAGGCAAACCATTCATACCCTTGGCATGGTGGCGCTGCTATGTTGGCATGCCCTTGGCATGGTGGCGCTGCTATGTTGGCATGCTCTTAGCATGGTATGGGCATAGCCTAAGCGAAAAATTTTGATGGCGGATTGTTGCAAAAACTGAACGTGGAGTACTGGAAAGACTGGCACTGGCAAGGAAAGAGAGGATATCTTGGGAGTGGCAAGGCTTGATCTTGTGGGACCGATTGCCTTTCTTCATGCGCAGCTTGAACATGGAATTCTTTCCTTATTAAAAAATATTCTTCTAGAGATAGGTAGCACCTGCAATCCTTTCATCTGTTAGCTTTGAAAAATCCCGGTATGATTGGGTGTCTTCAGGGCTAGGCTTTGGAATGCGAGGCGGAGCTGCTATCATGGACTTGGTATGAAGGGGACCATTATCACTGACGGGTATGGAACGGATGTGCGCCGCTCTGTAAAGCACTTGGCAAGGCATGACGCTGGTAAGGGGAGTGCCCTGGAAGGGAAACGCTTGCAAGGGAAGTGCATGTGGTTTAGGATTTGAAACACTGGAACCCTATTTAGCGCCCTTTACTAGAATCATTGTAGAATCCGCATACGGACTCGGATTTTGATGGTACGCCCCTTTATCGGACACGAAACAGAATTTTGTACCCCCTAGGAGAGAATATTTAGGTTTCGAGCTTGCTTAGGAGGTGAAAACGGCCGGAGAGTGAAAATCAGGAAGAAGTCAGGAGGGATGTTGCGGGCCCGGGGTGGCATAGTCGCGCGCCAGTCACCTATTCCCGTTCATGGAGCAAGAAGGAATATTAATTTTGCTCAATCTCTAAAAACTCTGTCCGCATGAAAAGAGGTAGCGACCCTCTTCTGTTATTCTGTAGTTCGTCTGGATCCGTGTTTTCGTCTGTAGTGTCTCTCCAGTTGATTCCAAAAATTTACCAGGACCCCACTGTATGGACCTTCTGATGATGATGTGTTGTGAATGCTTGCATGGTCGAAAACTTCTGGCGCCCCTGAATGAAATAGGGAGACTACCATTACCGATACACTGCTATCAAGTCTCCCGGGACTTCTTTCCAGGTTACATCCTTCGAATCATCTTCTGAATCTTGGACCATCGTACGGAATGGAATGCGGTGAGAAGTTCCCAGTTATACTTTGGTTTGATATGATGGCATGAATGAATATGTGAATGTAACCTTCTGACATGCTTTTGGAGTCTTCGGTGCGCATGTACGGCTTTATGTTGAGAAATTCCCGCGGCTCGTAAAACCTCGACAGTGATGATGTTGAAATCAGTAATAACATGGTTGAGGGGAGTGAAAGCATCTCATGCTGGTAGTCCCCATGTGTAACCTACTTTTATTATATCGCCTTGAATCCCCATCCACGGGATTTGATATGAGCCTACCGTACTCTTCTGGATGTGACACTGGGATGCTCAGAAATTACATGATGAAATATTCTGGATAGTGCAGGCTTGGAATCCTCCGCGGCCTCGTAAAGTGTTGAAGGCGTCTTCTAGACAGATTAGTGATGATATTCTTACGTTGCACCTTTGAAAAGTAGATGACCTTGTTGTGGGTACGGACTTTTGGTTGACTGTGTCTTCTGAGTTTTGTCAATGAAGGGATCCCGTGTATATCCTCAGTCCTCAAATATGGTTTACATGTTTCCATCTTTGTAGTAATTGTTGTTGCGGTGAAGCCCTGGCTGATATCAACGAATGAGAGACAACAATTCTTGGTAGGAGAAGTAATCAGAAGAGACTACATTGTCGTGGTAACAAAGTAGGTTGGATGGAATTGTATATGCTTCCAAAAAAGTAAGAGGATTGGCTGGGTGCGTAAGCGATCAAGCCGTCTATGAACACGAGTTTTGGCGGGACGGATCAAAGGGAGGCCATGACTACGAAGATTGGCTGGCTGCGATCATGAACCTTGACATAGGGGGTATGGTGATATGACCCTTTGTAGGAAGAGGCGGCGTTGAAGAAACTTCAGCTCTTGGGGAGGATGTTGAAGCTTAAGAAGTCAAACACTGAAATTTTGGCTTCGGATCCTGGAGTAGCTCATGGAGAGAACGCTGAAAAGGAGCGGCTGCTGGAGCGAACGTTGAAGCGGAGCGGCTGCGTTAATCAGTGTGCTATGAAATTGGACACCCTTCAAGCAAACAATGGCTAGGAGTCCCTAGTTATATCTATCAATCGTGCTGTCCAGGAGAAGTTGGGGTTTGGAAACGACTTCTCTGGTTGGAAACAACGGTTTCCATGATGCAGTGCAGTTGAGGGCTACAAATTTGTCTTGACGCTGCGCCTTGGGGAAATATAGAATCTCATATAAGTGCTTCGTCACGATTTTGTGGGCGAAGTCCCTGTAAATCATGCGGCTCCTGACAGGAAGAAAATCTTTGTGAACTCGGTGGGGGAGGGGGGGGGTTACTGATTTTCTTTTCCTCGATTTCAGAGAAGTCATTCCTGATCTTTACGTATGATGAAATTGGATCGATGATCCCCTTCTACTGGGCTTCCAAGAGCGACACGAACCTCTTTATCTATAAACGCACGTCCTGCTAAAGTGCCTTTTTTATTTTCATCAAATCAGTAGTGGTAAAAGGAGGTCGGGTTCTTACGGATTTTTCAGTATGTTGCTCCGATGGTGGAGTAGCGCCTCTGGTGACGGTCGGAGCTGTCATGCTTGAAGAAACGTTGGGGTGACAGAAACGGCTCTGGTTCTGGTGATCGTAAGTGTATCGTGCAGAGATGACACTATTTTAATCATGGAGTGCTGGTGCCATGGCGCTTCTCTGGCTGGTTGCAGAGCGGAGAGGATGGCAGGCATGTGTGCCTGGCATGAGTATGCGGCATGTGTGCCTGACATGCACGTCTGGTAAGCTCGTCTGGTAAGTACGTCTGGTAAGCGCGTCTGGCATTGGATTCAGTATGGCGTGAGCTGTTGACTGGGCATGGCGCATACTGTTGGCTTGGCATAACGCTGTCCTAGCATGGCGCAGACTTGTTCTTGCGGGCCCAGTTTCCTCTTTCCAGACGTAGCTCAAACAAGAAATCCTTTCGTTATTCAAATTTCAAAATTGTTATGCTTATGAAATGGGTTGGCTCCCCTTTTTACCTCGTGTCTTTGTTATCACGTCCTGGTGTTAGCGGTTGCGCCGTAGTGATAAGGTGGGCGAGCATATTCCAGCTATGCACTCCAGCGTTTCTCTTTTATTTTACTTTTTATTTTCTTGTGCTGATGCAAACCATATCCATAGGTATGCCTTTCCATAGACTTGTGGAAATACTTCCTCATAAACAATTCTCCGAATGTCGTCGCAGTAATGTCTTCTAATAGTGACAGGTAGTCATTGTTGTGCATAGTAGGCACGTACGGGTAGGTGACCCTTTTTTCCTTTGAAAGGCAAACGAAGTGCCTGGTTTATGGTTTTTTGATTTCCTGTATTTCTTGGGTTGATAGATGAAATGTTACCTGGACGGTTTTTGGGTTATTCTTTTTGGAATGAATTTCTTAGGAATTGATTGTTTTGGTTATGACTGAAAGTGACATAGACATCCCAGGAAAACCATGGAACAGTATGTTGGTAGATGACATGGGGGTGAAACATAACATGGCTATTGGTTTTATCATTCCCATGAAAACTTGAAAAAGAAAACCACATATCTTGTCTGGGTAGGACTTACTTGGTTTTTAAGGTTTCCTGATAAAAAGTGAACCTTCCGGGTGTAAGACCGAGCTTTATGGGAAATACCTCCGGGGAAAGTCCCCAGTCGTTACTGAGATGTCTAATAACCGAGCCGTTGATCCTTGGGTGGATCGTCTGCTTCTATCCTACGGGAAGTCCCCAGTCATCCCTTGTCGTGTCATGACTGATAGTCGAGTCTTCAAGTAACTGAGTCAGAGTGAGTCGCTTTCCTCTACCATCTTGACGTCTGGGTCGAAGAACGAGATCGACAGTCGAAAATTGACATTGTAACAGATAGATCAATCCTCTCGATGTGGTCGCCAATTGTTTATAAGTGAAAATGGTTTCTGCTGGTTTTGGTAATTGCGAGTGTAAAAGTGAGAAATAATTTAAACCCTAAACAATGTACTGCAAGGGAGTACTTTAGATTCGAGAGATAAATCTGTACAAGTCCGTCTTAAACTAAGAAATGGCCGTTACAGACTTGATTCGGTCACAAAGTAGAGGAGAAGGGTTGATTTGGGGAGGGAAGCGAAGAAAGGTGTTGAGACCAGAATAGTTCTGGAAAGGTAGTGTCTCGACTTGTATCAGAATAGTGGAAGCTTAAGAAGCTTGCAAGAGATGGAAGCTTTTTTGGGAGAGCTTGCCAAGTTGCCTTTCTGAGAGTGTTGTATTTTTCTCCTGATCGAGACTTGTTTTCTGGTGGAAATAGGTAAGAACTATTTATACAAGTCGAGATTGAAACGTACCCTGGTCTCATTAAGGAAGAAAGTAAAGGGTGAAATAATGGGAGGAGGTGGTAACCGTATGGTGTTTATGGGTGAAAACTTTTTCACCACTATTTCCTCATTTATTTGACCGCTTTATTCCTATTCATGCTTTCTTAATACGAGCGCAGTGTACGCTGCACGCTGTGACCGCCAAACCAAGACCCTGGAAAGCATCCCCCAGTTTGTGTTGATGTCTCGAGTGTTTTTGGAAAACATGTAGCATGTTTTTGTGGCTTGGAAAGTCAGGATCGGAAAACTTGCTAGCTTGGTGACCTTCGACGGCCGAAATTTTTCATCTTGAGAGGAGGGGCAACCGTTGATCGGTGCACACCTTCGTTTTGGTAGTGAGGGCAAATGTGGTGGCGCGACTAGGTTGGCATGTCGTTGGCATGGCATGGTTTGGCGTGGCCAAACTTAGGTTTTTGGGCCAAAAGTCATGAGGTGACTTTAGACGGCCAGGATTTTCTCCTGAGATTGAAAGGTAGCCGTTCATGGCCGCACGTCTTTGTTTTAGAAACCCTAATTAACGCCCTTCGCTATAATCGTTGTAGAATTCTAGTACAGAGTCGGATTTTGATGGTCCGCCCCTCAAATCAACCGGAAAAGAATTCCCTATCTCCTTATGCGGGGATATTTAGGTTTTGAACTCGTTCGGGAGAAGAAAACATCCCGAAAGCAAAACTCAGGAAGAATTCAGGAGGGATGGCGACATGGCCATGCTAACATGGCCTGCCTTGGAGCAATTAGGTTGGCATGACATGGTGTGACTAGCATAGATAGGGCCAAGGCAGGGTGCGTTTGGCATGGCGCAGCTAGTTTGGAATAGGTTTAGTTTAGCTTGGCGTGTGGGGCCAAGGGTTTACCATGAGTGTATGGCGTGGCTAGCTTGGGCTAGGTGCGTGACCAAGCTAGGGTTTTGAGCCAAAGTCGTGAGTAGACATTAGGAGGCCAGGATTTTCTCTTGGGATTGAAGGGCAACCGTTGATTGTTGAACGCCTTCACTTTGGTAGCCGCGAGGGGAAGGCCAACATGGTGGCGCGGCATAAGGGGCCATGGCGAGATGTGTTTGGCATGGTGCGTCTAGCTTGGCTAGGTGCGTGACCAAGCTAGGGTTTTGGGCCAAAGGCGTGAGGAGACTGGTAGGCTCGGAAAGATACCTACTATGTATAAACTGCAAGTGCACAGTGTCGACAAGCAACACAGGGCAAGCACAGGTCGAACCACATAGACTTGGAGAGTGTAGAAGTTGTTTCAAAATCCTTACTAAAACTGATTCAGAGAGTAACCAAAAGGGGTTTGATTTTGTCGATACGACGATATGATTTTCAAGTGACTGAAATAATAAAAGTAAAAGATGCAAATAACACGATATGTAAACATTGATAATATGGATACTAGGGTATTCAAATCCACCACTAACCTATGATATGCATTCAACTTGTAATATTATTCTTGTCCTTATAGTAGATTCAAGTCTACCGTATAACTAAGGTGTTTCTCCAATGGATAATTTAATCACAACTAAAGTATTTATCCAAAGCAATAACTGTCTAATTAAAGCAAAAATAATCTGAGGATCAATATTTGGTTAAGCATGAGTTGTAGCATAATCAACATGGAGATATTCTAACTACAATGGATACATGGCATACATTGTGAGAGCAATATGTTGACAAACTTGGATTAAATTATATCTTTAAACAATTCTAAACTTTCAAGAACAAGATACAAGATATGAATACATACCAATGAGTTACGGCTTTATTTAAACCCTAGAAAATGAAACTAGAACATGAAGAACATTACAACAAAAATGAAATTTAATAAACTAACATGAACAAGCTATTCTTAGATGAGTTTTCAACACAACAACCATCTCTATTTATACACAAAAATTCCCTCACACTTGGGATCCGAAATTTACTGTAGCAACCACTCAACAATTAAAAAAAACATGTTTTCTTTAATTGATGGATGAAATGGAATACAATGGGGGTGAGGTGGATGTTTTGGAAAGAATCCAATGGGGGTGAGGTGGATGTTTTGGAAAGAATCCAATGGGGGTGAGGCGGCAATGGATTTGGGTCTTGGGTTTTGGATCATGGGTTGTTTAATCTCATGAATTTGTAAACAGGTTGCCACTGATGCGCGAGCGGGTTGCAACGCTTCCAACTTTCTGCTCTTTTGTCTTCTCAATTCTTCTAAGCTTTATTTAGTACTTAAAAACACAAAATTAATTAATACAAATATTTATTCTTGAAAATGGTAAAAATGCAGAATTTGGGATAATATATGACTTTGAAGCGCGAAAGATGAGTTAAGTGCCAATGAAAAGGTGTATGAATATGCAATATTTGGCACTCATCAAATACCCCCAAACCTGAATTTTACTTGTCCTCAAGTGAAACAGAAATCCAGAAATCCTAACTATACCACTGTCGCTGGTCTCTCGAATGCATTTAGCGTATGCACTAAGCCTTTAAACCCCTAGGTGTCCCTAGTGGACGAGTTGTAGTCTCGTGAGGGCCTACCAAAGAGGTACCCACAAACCCTTCTCCAATTTCAGAGCATCTATAGAAACGTCTTCGTCTTCGGTCTTCAACTGTAGATGATGAACTTCGGAATTTCGTAGAATCTTGACAAATTCTAACCATTTTTTTTTCTTTAAGACCCGCTACATAGCTGATCATTGTTTTTTTTTTCTATTTTTTTAAGAGACCCACTACACAGCTGGTCATCAGATATCATACACAAGATCCGAGACAAAAAAAAATATTTAGGGACCCGCTACACAGCTGGTCATCATTTTTTTAGAGACCCGCTACACAGCTGGTCATCAGATATCATACACAAGATCCGAGACAAAAAAATTTTAGGGACCCGCTACACAGCTGGTCATCATTTTTTTTAGAGACCCGCTACACAGCTGGTCATAGAAAACAACAACACAAAAATGCAAAAGACTACAAAAGATCCTACAAAAGACCCGCTCCACAGCTGGTCATAAAAAATTCAAAAGACTACAAAAGAAAACCTACAAAAGACCCGCTCCACAGCTGGTCATAAAAAACAACAACAAAAGACTCATAACGCCATATGCAAATACTCCCCCAAACCTAAATCTAACATTGTCCTCAATGTTTCAAAAGATAACAGAAACAACAACAAACCATGAGAACAAAACAGATTCAAATGAAAGAGATTACCAAATGCAAAAAGCATGGTGCTAAACCGGAATTGAATGAATGCTTTAAAAGCAACCATTATGAGCACAAGACAAAAAAGTTTGGTTAGCACACATATATATGAAAGAGATTCAAAAATTAACTATTGGATTATATGCAAGAAAAATTCACCATACACCAACAATCTAAAGAGTTGAGGATCAACCCAAAAGACGGAGTGCAGAAATTTTAACAATCTCACAAAATTATGATATGATAGAAATGCAAGTGAGAAAGTAAAACAAAAGGAGATACCCCCAAACCTAGATTTTGCAATAGAAATACTTTTGGGCACGAAATCTAACAATTTTAGGGGTTCATCACGCAGAAGGTCTAGCTCAAAGTGGGCTTTGTCAGGGATGGATGGAAAAACATGTGGGTATTCCAGATATGATTTCTCAATAACATGATATTTAGTGGACAAAAAGTCCAAAAGAATTGAGATGCATATAACTCTAACCCTAGGTTTGGAATTGTCAACAACATTGATTCAGCACACTTAAAAGGAACAATTCTTAGGTCCAGTGCAAGATCATCAGTTGGTGACTTAAGCAGGAGTGTAGGAACGTCTAAGTTGCTCATATGGATGAGATCAAGAGTACCATTATCATTAGTTACATTTACATCTCCTAAGTCATCAACAAGTGTGACAGTATGCTCACATTCATAGAACAAATCAACAAGGCCCAAATCAGTATCATGATCATCCAAAGTATTATTCTCATGAACATACAAATCGAAAGAGACATCATGTTGTGACCTAGGTATAGAATCAGACACGTCAATTATATTTTCATGCATAAGATCATTAGTGTCGACAGGAGATTCAACATTACCTATGTCAGACACAAGTACAACATCATGCTCATGCTCATAAAACAAATCAATAATCCCCAGTTCACAATCATCCCCTAGAACTTCAGTTTCATGCATAGGAATATCACAAGAAACTTCATACTGTGACTTAGGCAGAGAATCAGACACATTAAAGTTATTTTCATGCATAGTATCATTGGTGTCTACAGAAGATTCAACATTTTCTAAGTCACAAACAAGTTGTGTAGCATGCTCTCTTTCACAGGAAAACTGCACAGGCTCAAGATTAGTAACCACATCACATGTATATGGAACATTAGAAGAAACATCATTCATTAAGGTCGAGACAGAGAAGCCTAATGTCTCTGAACCTAAAGGTTCGACAATATTTTCAGTAAAAACATGTTCTTCTAACATAACATTATCATCACAGAAATGCTTTTCCCTATTCAGAATCGTAGTATTTCTAGTCCCTTCATTTAAAACAGGTTCATATGCAATATCAGTTGCACGAGTAAGACTAGGCGTACTATTTTCACATTTTATTTCATTAGGACAAACAAACATTTCATCCTGAAATTCCTCCCTTCCTACATTTTGTAAACGAATCAAATTCATTTTTAATAATGCATTAAGTTGTTCAATGGAAGGAGAGTCTTCAACAGTAGGAAATTCATAATCAATGTTATATGGTTTATCATGCAATACACTCCTAGCATTATTTTGTTCGATGAGTCTGAGATTTTCCTCCACAGATTGAGAAATACAAAATTTGTTCAACTTCCCACTGTGGTGGATGATACATATGTGCAGGGTCATTAGGGTCTATAAAATACTGATCGCAACCTTCGAAAGGTTGATTATGGTCCCAATGACTCTCAGGTTTGTAATCTGTTGGCATTTCATATTTTGGATTTTCATGATATTCTCTAGATTGCCTAAAATCATGCAAAATATAGCAATTCTCAGCAGGATGGTCTAAGCCTCCACATAAGGTACAAGCATAAATTTCAGATTGCATTTCTAAAGGTGTAATTTTAGCTTCTAACTGATCCAAAAATGATGACTGTGAGCGTTGGGAACTGTAAAGATGTTCATTTTCACCCTGTGGTGGATGATACATGTGTGAATAGTCATTAGGGTTTATATATTGAGGTTCAGGACTGTGAAAATGTCCATAAAAATCCCTATAACTATTGACATCATGGTCTGTTGGAGGATCATAATATGAAGCATGCCCGTAAGAAAGTTCTCTAATTGATTTGTTTCCATCCCCACCTGCAGACCAAAATCCTGACATGATCTCGCACTAGGCTTGTTGCAGAGATTGAGGTACACATACCATTTTTTTTTTTTTTATAAAATTAATAAAAATAAAAATAGAATACCACAAACAAGGAAGGGAAGTTCTATTCAATCACAAACAAGGCTGACTCCACCATAGTAAACCTACTGATTTCTAGCAAACAAAAAGCATGATGGCTCCACTTAGATTGTTTTCTAGACCAGCTTCTAATCCTTCAAAATGGAATTCGTTACAATCTGAGCAAACTCCTCTGGAATCAATCCGAGTTTAAGTAAATTGAATAGAGGCGAGGGAAGATGCTAGAGCTTTGATACCCAAGGCCTCACCGTATTACAAGGCGGCGCAGTCACGCATTCAATTTACAGAAACCGTCATCAACTTCGAAGTATGCTTAAAGAGTAACCAATATTTTTTGAATGACTTTCCTACTAAGCTCGTTACCCTATAGGTCTCGTTCTATTTCAAATTTTAAAGCTTAGGTTTGCGTTTGGTAACGTTTTCCTGAGGCGGGCAAGAAGAGAACGGTGATGAAATCCGAACCCTTATCTTGTATGGCCAGTCCTTGCCCTTTACTAGGAAAATAAAGCAGTCGTATTCAAATACTCAACATATATGCAACCGAAGGAATACAGTAACTCGCTAACAGGGGATTTACGAGTGTTTCGACAAACTTACCTCCCGTACCAGACGGGGGATGAACCGTTGTTGTCGACTCGGGCCACGACTCCTATGTCATGAACGAACCCGAGGGGCCGAGGTGATATTCTAATCACCGTCCTTCTCTGCAAACAGTTTGATATTTAATACTACCCTTCCGTAGGGTTTAAAAATAAAAATAAAAATAGAATGTCCAAAGTCCAAAGTCCAAAAGAAAAAGAAAATTACAAGAGTAGAGGAATCCTAATACAAACTAAAAACAAAATAAACTCTCTTTTTTTTTTTTTTTTATTTAAAATAAAAACTTCTTCCGCTCCCTTTCGCTTCCTTTCCTTCCTTTCCTTCGCCTTTACAACAGCTACTCAGGCACCTGTTAAGCTCAAAAGAGGTAGTTAGGGTTTCGAAGTTTTAAAGCAAAAGCAAAATTAAACAAAATATCAATATTAACAATTTAATTGACTGTGAATAGTTGCGTTGCTACAGTTCCAGGAGAAAAAAAAAATCTACAGTGACAGGAGACAAAAACTAGAACTAAACCGCTACCGAGTCCCCGGCAACGGCGCCAAAAACTTGGTAGGCTCGGAAAGATACCTACTATGTATAAACTGCAAGTGCACAGTGTCGACAAGCAACACAGGGCAAACACAGGTCGAACCACAGAGACTTGGAAAGTGTAGAAGTTGTTTCAAAATCCTTACTAAAACTGATTCAGAGAGTAACCAAAAGGGATTTGATTTTGTCGATACGACGATATGATTTTCAAGTGACTGAAATAATAAAAGTAAAAGATGCAAATAACACGATATGTAAACACTGATAATATGGATACTAGGGTATTCAAATCCACCACTAACCTATGATATGCATTCAACTTGTAATATTATTCTTGTCCTTATAGTAGATTCAAGTCTACCGTATAACTAAGGTGTTTCTCCAATGGATAATTTAATCACAACTAAAGTATTTCTCCAAAGCATTAACTGTCTAATTAAAGCACAAATAATCTGAGGATCAATATTTGGTTAAGCAGGAGTTGTAGCATAATCAACATGGAGATATTCTAACTACAATGGATACATGGGATACATTGTGAGAGCAAGATGTTGACAAACTTGGATTAAATTATATCTTTAAACAATTCTAAACTTTCAAGAACAAGATACAAGATATGAATACATACCAATGAGTTACGGCTTTATTTAAACCCTAGCAAATGAAACTAGAACATGAAGAACATTACAACAAAAATGAAATTTAATAAACTAACATGAACAAGCTATTCTTGGATGAGTTTTCAACACAACAACCCTCTCTATTTATACACAAAAATTCTCTCACACTTGGGATCCGAAATTTACTGTAGCAACCACTCAACAATTAAACAAAACATGTTTTCTTTAATTGATGGATGAAATGGAATACAATGGGGGTGAGGTGGATGTTTTGGAAAGAATCCAATGGGGGTGAGGTGGAAATGGATTTGGGTCTTGGGCTTTGGATCATGGGTTGTTTAATCTCATGAATTTGTAAACAGGTTGCCACTGATGCGCGAGCGGGTTGCAACACTTCCAACTTTCTGCTCTTTTGTCTTCTCAATTCTTCCAAGCTTTACTTAGTACTTAAAAATACAAAATTAATTAATACAAATATTTATTCTTGAAAATGGTAAAAATGCAGAATTTGGGATAATATATGACTTTGAAACGCGAAAGATGAGTTAAGTGCCAATGAAAAGGTGTATGAATATGCAATATTTGGCATTCATCAGAGACCTTAGGCATCCAGGATTTGCTCCTGGGATTGAAGGGCAACCGTTGATTGTTGCACACCTTCACTTTAGTAGTCGCGAGGGGAAGGCCAGCATGGTGGCGCGGCATGAGGGGCCATGGAGAGATGTGTTTGGCATGGCGCAGATAGCTTGGATAGGTGCGTGACCAAGCTAGGGTTTTGGGCCAAAGGCTGTGAGGAGACCTTAGGCGGCCAGGATTTGCTCCTAGGATTGAAGGGCAACCGTTGATTGTTGCACGCCTTCACTTTAGTAGCCGCGAGGGGAAGGCCAGCATAGTGGCGCGGCATGAGGGGCCATGGTGAGATGTGTTTGACATGGCGCGGCTAGCTTGGCTAGGTGCGTGACCAAGCTAGGGTTTTGGGCCAAAGGCGTGAGGAGACCTTAGGCGGCCAGGATTTGCTCCTGGGATTGAAGGGCAATCGTTGATTGTTGCACGCCTTCACTTTGGTATCCACGAGGGGAAGGCCAACATGGTGGCGCGGCATGAGGGGCCATGGGGAGATGTGTTTGGAATGGCATGGTCAGTGTGTATGGCATGATTTTCCATTGGCACGGAGGAGCGTATAGCATGGTTGGCATGCTTTGGCGCGGTCGGTGTGGCTGGCATGATTTTCCATTGGCACAGAGGTGCGGATAGCATGGTTGGCATGCTTTGGCACGGTCGGTGTGGCTGGCATGATTTGTCATTGGCACATAGGGGAATTAGGGTTTTGCTTGTTGTAACCCTAATTTGAAAAAAGGTACCCGGTAGTTATTTAGAGACACATTAAAGGATTTCCAGTAAATGCTCCTAGTAAATGCTTTATCACTTAAATGTTGTGACGTCACTGTCTGCTTCGGTTTAGTATTTTACGATTTTAACCTTAAGCTAAAAACCACCATCAAGGCATCAACAACATGGATCTGTGATAAACAAAATAACTCTCTCATTTATGCCTCTTCGCTATCCAGAATATTTTGTCCATGTGCATCCCAGCGTCACATCCAGAAGAGTACAATAAGCTTGTATCAAATCCCGTGGACATAGATTCAAGGAGATGCGATGAAAGTAGGCTACACATGGGGACTACCAGCATGAGACGCTTTCACTCCCCTCAACCTAGTTATTTTTTATTTCGATATCATCACTGCCAAAGTTTTACGAGCCGCGGGAATTTCTCAACATGAAGCCGTACATGTGCGTCGAAAACTCCAAAAGCACGCCACAAAGATACATTCACATATTCGGCCATGCCATCGGATTTAACAGAAATACAACTGGGGACTGCTTACCGCATCTCATTCCGTACGATAGTCCAAGATTCGGAAGCTAGTTTGAAGGATGTCACTTGGAACAAAGTCCTTGAAGACTTGATAGCAGCACATCGGCAACAAAATGTCTCCCAACTCATCTATATCTACACCATATTCAGTGATTAGTAACTAAAATTCGTAACCAACATATTGCCGTTACGAATTCGTAATCAAAAATTTCAGTTACAAAAATTTCGTTACGGCTTATTTTCTGTTACGAAATTACACTAATTTAGTAACGGCCCAGACCTGGTTACTATTCGTGACTGCTGGAAAAAAATCATGTGAAAAATGTGTGTGCAGGAAAACACTTCTACTTATTATTCAGCCCAAATTTTGTAACTGAAATGGATGAGCCGAGATGGTTCAACCCTTGGCAGCATTTTCCCCATTCCCACACCGTACTAACCATTTTCCTCGCTCACCACACCGTACTAACCATTTCAACACAAAAACCATATCTACTTCTATCTCTCTATTCACTTTCTTTTCCATCGCCATCACCATCTCCATATACTCTCTGAAGAAACACCCTCTTAACTCCATCTTTATCTACTCTCTGCTCTGAAAAACTTTGCTTCCATTAATCTCTATCTAGATCTGCCATTAATTATCTGGTAAGATTGATAATTAGGTCATCGTTATTCTAAGGTTTTGTTAATTAGGGTTTGATTTTAAAAGATTGAACCCTAATTATTAAAAAAACAGCTGATTTCAGGTTGATTTTCTTTATTGTTTGATCCGGTTGATTCTCTTTATTGGGTTTTAACCATTTTTCGATTTCAGGTTGATTTCTCAATTTGGTGCGGTTATTAGGGTTCATCAGACTCTTCCAGGGCTTCACCAACTATTTCATCATGTATTTCTGTTTATTATCTTGGGTTTCAATTATAGAGATTTAGTAAGAGATTACTTCGATTGTGCAAATCTTATCCCAATTTTACAATCTTTCTTAATCAGGTGATGTTTCAATCATGGTTTAGTTTTTGTTAAATTTTTCCATTTCTAGGTCAGTCAATTGAATTTTGGTTTGTTCATGTTTGTTAATACCTCAAATTTCTTTCTCTATCAGGTTGCCCTGAGCTAACAGATATCGTTACATCACATTCATATTGTAGAATACATAATGTCTATTTTTTCTCATAATCTGTTGTTAATTGTTGTTCCTCGATTATAGCAATAGAGATACTAAGTTGTATCAGTACTCAATCTTGTGTATTACTTATTTCTTATCTTATGAATCCAACATACTAAGTCCAAAATTTTGTTTTGTGTCAATATGGTATGGGAGAGTTTGAGAAACTCTATCTTTTGGATGAAGAATGAATGTTTGAATTGGATTGGATTGAAGTTTTACTACTCACTTTGACTCCTGTTGTATTCTTTGTAAAAGCATAAAACTAAAACTGCAGTTCATCTTTTTATCAATCATGCACATTATTCAATTTTGCATATATATAAAATGATCCATTAATCATGGCTAATTTGGTGTCATTGGTACGTTCAGAGAACCATAATCAGCTTAGAATGCTTGTGAAAAAGCTACACTCATGATTAATGGTCGCAGATCTAACTGCACATCGTCCAAGGGTGATTACTTCCACTGCATCGAACCAACAAGGTACAAAGATTCATCTGCCTATACTTAGAAGTTATAAATCATCTGAGTCATCTGCATATGCTTGTGAAGAAGCTTCACCCATGATTAATGGTCGCAGAGCTAACTATAAAGAGTTATATGCCTATGCAATGGCGACCGGAGACGGCGCAGTTCGTAAGAAGAAGAACAAAGTCTTGTTGTCTTAATAATAAATAGCTAAGGTAATGCTCACAATATGCTTATTCATAGCATTTATGTATACTTAGCAGTTGAATGACTTCTTTTGAATGTTGGAATGAATGTTAAATTATATTGAATGACTTCTTATGTGAAATGTTGAAATGTGAAATGTGAAATGTTGGAATGTTGGAATTGGATTGTATTGTAACAATTCCAGGGGATAGGGTACCTGCAGGGTAAAATGAAAGGGATGGAAACATTAATATTGACCAGGTCAATAAAGACTGACTTTTTTTTTTGTAACAAAAGAATTCGTAACGGCACAAAAGTGTCACTAATTTTTTACCAGGATAGTAGGAGTCAGTCAACGTTGACCTGGTCAAAAATTAGTGACCTTGGTAAAAATTTAGTGACGGAAGAATCTTGGTTACTAAAATTTTACCAGCACATTGTAGTCGGTCAACGTAGACTAAGTCAATGTATTTGTAACCGTAAAAAAAAATCGAAACGGTCTAGCTCTTGTCACAAAATGTGAATTTCGTGACAGACGCTTGAGAGTCACTAAATGTGTCACAAACTCACATTAGTGACGGCAACATGTTGGTTACGAAAATTTGTTACACACCTGGTTGTAACGGTCCGTGAGCGTCACAACCCCATTTCGTGACTGAAATAATGTGTCACAAAACGCAAAATATGGTGTAGTTATTTCATCTTGTGTCTTCGGAAGATTACTACCATACAATCATCCAAAATATAACAATCATCGCGATCAGAAGGTTAAGACATTGAACAACCTAAACTCAAGGATGGACTGACAACGCAACAACAATCTCCAAGATTATCCCTGACATGATCGTTGCCGAGCATATATTTCATCCATCCATCCCAAGAATGCAGTGGAGTTTTTTGTAAATTTTGGAATCCACTAGAGAGACACTGCATACGAAAGCACAGATCCAGACGAGGAACAGAAGAGGGTCGATACCTATTTTCATGCGGACGGAGTTTCTATAGTTTGAATAGAATCAAGAATCCCTCTTGCTCCATGAATGGGAATAGGTGACTGGGCACGACTATGCCACCTCGGTCCCGCAACATTCCTCCTGAATTCTTCCTGAATTTTACTGTCGAGGCGTTTTCACCTCCCGAACGAGCTCAAAACCTAAATACTCCCGCGAGTGGAGATAGGAAATTCTTTTCCGTTCATAATGGAGGGAGGACCGTCAAAATCCGAGTCCGTAATAGAATTCTACAGCGATTCTAGTAAAGGGAACTAATTAGGGTTTCGGCATGCCAAACCCTAATTTAGACAAAGTTGCCATCATTCCACAGAACTGAAGCCGGTCGTCATCCTTCTATGGAACTGAATGCAGTCGTTATCCTTCCGAGGAACTCAAGATAGATCCACTCCAAGTCGCACAACGCAAGAAGCTCCATTCCGAGCCGACCAATGCTGACGGCTCCATTCCGAGCCGACCAATGCTGACGGCTCCATTCCAAGCCGCACAAAAGCTAAGGCTCCTATTCCGATCCGACCAACACCAACAACTCGCCGAGCCAGCATCATGATGTTACCTAACCCAACCAAGATGATGCATAGCCATACTAAGCCGACGATCTTCATCTCACCACTTCACGGTCTACACCACAAATAGAATCTATGCAAGGCCGCCAAACACGGGATCATGAAATCTCCTTACCTCTCGAAAAAGGTTAGCCGGACCTCCCTGTCCATCTTCGCACGACTTGTTGTTTCGTTTTTTATCCTAGCCTATCACCATCTTATGCTTACCGCGCAACGATGCTCCCGTTCCGAGCTAAGCAAGGGACTTAATGTTGATGGTGGTTTTTAGCTTAGGGTTAAAATCTTAAAACTATACAACTGAGACGACATCACTATGATCATTAGCACATTTATTGAATCAATCAGCATGCATATGCAAGAATTGCTGGGGTACCTTTTTTTACATGAGTCACGTTCCACGGCAGAACCTTTAACATCGACTGACATCATCTATGCAAATCCCTAATTCTCATGCTACCGCGCCAAGGCATGCCAACCATGCCATCCGCACCATTGTGCCAATGGAAAACCATGCCAGCCACATCTCCGCGCCAAGGCATGCCAACCATGCTAGCCACACCACTGTGCCAATGGCAAACCATGCCAGCCACATCTCCGCGCCAAGGCATGCCAACAATGCCAGCCGCACCACTGTGCCAATGACAAACCATGCCAGCCACATCACCGCGCCAAGGCATGCCACCCATGCCAGCCGCACCACTATGCCAATGGAAAACCATGTGTGATGCCCCAAATACTAAACCTGCTTATCTGATAGGATTACAAACTAATTGAAGCATCAAAACTAGATTACCGATCTTAAGAGTCATAACTATAGAAAATACTAAATAACAACACTCGAACTCTCTGATATTATATAAATGAAAGTATTTCGAGTTCTAAGAATATATAAATATAAATGTGTTGTTTACAGAAAAGAAAGAATACATGTAGTAAAAGATGCACATCAACTCTAGCTTCAATAGAGCTCTAAACTACGAAACGGATATCTTCGAGCGCTCCATCCCTTCAGATTACTGAAACACTGATGTGGGAACAAGTGAGCACATCATCCCAAAGGGATGCCCAAAGGAAACATATAACTTTCAAGTAATCACTAACATGCTTCACAAATCTAAAGATAAAATAGTAATTTAAAAGAGACAATGGTGAAAGGAAACATTCAAAAATGTACGCATCAAGAAGCACAGATTAGCAACCAAGCATAATATGCACACGAGTGATTTCCCTTAAATAAAATAGTATATATAATATTACCGACGGATGGCGTACCGCCCTACTAATACTATTGCCGACGGATGGCATACCGCCCTACTATCATAAGCAGAAAAGTATAATAATATTGCCGACGGATGGCATACCACCCTACTACATAATATTCAACCGGATGGCATATCGGCATACTTAACTTAGCTAAGAGCCGTGGGGAATCACAGACACTCCTCGCAGGGAAACCACATAATGCATATCACACACATATAATCACATTCTATACAGATATTGTTCAATGCAAATACAATATTCACTCATACAGATAGAAAGCACAACATGCTCGCGAAGAAAAGGGACTTAATGATTACAAGAAGGTTATAAGGTTCACACCGCTTTTGATGACAAGCCTCGCATATCTTGAGATCCAAAATCCACTGGTTCATACTTTAGATCGATCGTTGTTAATAAAGATTAACTGTTAATCATACAAGCACTCTAACGATTTGCCAGAATGCTCATACAAGGCTAATAACACAATTTTATACAATTCTCTAGTTATAAGCTAAGTGATCTAGTGGTTCTAAGCCCACTTATGATTCTACACCTTTTTATTATCTATCTCTAACATATCTAAAGTTTACTAATCCAATTAGGTAAATCTTAAGAATATCTACTACTTTGTAGAATGAACCAAAGGATAAGTCAGACCATAAGAGGTCTAAATCCTCAAACTAAGATAACATGACACTAAGCCCAAGCCCATTAAGCTCAACCCATTAACATAAGTCCTGGTCAACTAACGGTCAACGTCTGGTCAGAGAGGTCAATTAACAATCAACATAAGTCAGTGGTCAAGTCTAGTCAAACGAGTCAAGTCGTCAAGGTTCACTGAGTCAATTATGGACAGGTCTGGTTAAAGAGTTAACTCAGTCAGATTAACTGAGTCAGACAAGGTGAATCAGTCAGACATCTGACAGGAACCAGGGTTCAGATACAGGCCTAGACACAAATGCAAACATATAATCAACTTCAACTCTAGTACTTCACAATTACAACTATCTTCACTATCAGTTCTATGTCAATCAACACAAATATATTCATTTCAACTAAAATTCAGTATCAGTTCAACATCAACCTCTTTCCACATTGAATCTCAATTCAAACACCCCTGCACTATCCTAACATTCATCTTCTCTGCTTACACACACTGTTCTACAAACTATATGTCTTACATCTCAAATTACCTAAATACAGTCAACTTCAACTACACATACCACAACCATGCTAAAGTTACAACTTCATCTCAGCTACAATGAACATAAGCATCCCATCTTTGTTCCTCATCTGCAACAATTCACATAACAAGCTGCCACCATTAAGTCCTTTAACATACACAATATCACTAACTTATCATCTCAGCTTCAACTCCAAGTATCTCAAGCCTCTTCCCTGCATTTATAACACTAACTCTTCCTCCCTTAACCTGAAGTTCATATACCATCTCCATCTCAACTGCTACTACATATTACCAACACCAGTTCCTAACATTCACCTTCATTATCATTATCACAGTTCAAAACAACTCAACAATCATTTTAGCATCAAAGCAAACCTCACTTTAATCTCTTTATTTCCTGTAACTTGAGTTTCATTAACTTCATTACAACCAATCAGATAGCCACCACACCTCCTAATCAGCACAACAGAACCACAAGCATAACTGCATCAACCTCAACTTCAACACCCCCATTATAGTTTACAACTCCACCTGTAACTACTAATATTCACCACCAACTAAACAACTTCAACACCCTATAATCACCATTACAGTTCTACTCACCCAATAAGATCTCCATCACAAATTACATTCCTCCAGAGACCTCTCCTAGATTACAATTCATAGTTCTGTCCCATCAACATCTCCAAAGCCTTGTTTCAATACAATCAAACACCAATACAAACATCTCCAGATAAAATCAACATCACCAGTTCAACCTCATCACTACCAAAGATTAATAACTCCACATCCACAGTAAACCCATACCAATTCTCATATCATCATCAGCCTCATAATTCAAACCCTAAGATAATTCTCAAACTTCTTTTCCTTAATCCGAGTTCTGAACATTAGTTCGAATCTCTACATCAAACAAACCCATCTTCTAATTTCTCTTTATCCAAAATCTTCAATGACCAAAAACCTAATTCCTAATTTGGGCAAGAACAGAAAATCCTAATTCCCTGTGAAATCGAAATTAAACCTCCTACACCCAATTCTAACCTAATTACCAAAAAAAAACCATGAAACAAACACCAAAACAAACTCCAATTCATAAATGAACAACAATCAAATAGAAACCCTAAATTTACCTTACCGTTCCTCTGAGATTGAATCAAATCCACGAATCAATACCACCATAATTCACCAAATCCTCAAGAGATTCATCAACCTTTCTGGATTCTTTATCACAAGAACAAAACCTAATTTGATTCAGCAACATCAACTCACACTCCTTCTTCCCGAGCTTAATCAACCACAGTACAATCACCTATTCCTTCGATTCAACCTACTAACAAGTTTCTAAGCAATTTCTCACACGATAACAACTCAATTCTTCGAATTGAGATCGACAGAAACAGAGAAGGAGAAAGAACAAGAAGAAGAAGAAGAAAGAGGAAGAAGATAAGAGAAAATAGTTTTCTCTTCGACACACAAAGGGGTGATAAAACCAAATGGTTTTACTACGGGGTCCTCGAAACGGTTAAGGGGCAGCCAAGGCGGTTTAGATGTAAAATGGTTATTTTCGCCCATCGTGCAATTCTGATGTTATCTTCTTCGTCCAGTATCCGAATGACACGCTCGAGTAATCCACTTAGCATAAATTTTCGAGACTTATTCGACGGTACTAATTTTGTATTTAGATCGATGTTAGATTAGTTTTTATTAATTAACGTTCGTCTCTAATTAATCGAGCCATTAGCGGCATAATAGTCTCTTGACTGGTCTAATAACGTTGACGAGCTTGAGGGTCCTTACATTCTCCCCACCTTATATCATTTTTGTCCTCGAAAATCGATCCACCATAAAGTCTTCACAAAAAAAAACTCCTCACCTTATAGAGAAAAACTATCTCTTGACTAAATGCAAGTACTGCTCATACTTACAATCGAGCGAAAACTAACTCATTTTAAATGAGTTCGAAATAACAAGAAAAGAAATACAAACCTATTTGGTTTACTAAAATTTGTAGCTTTAAGTTTCAAAAACTAATTTTCTATTTCACAATAAGCTCACTATGTTGAATTAATCTCTAACAAAAGTATGTCTAAGCTTTTCACGCTAAAATTTATAGTTTAACATTTAGTAATTTATTAATCTGATGTAATTCTATATATTTGTTATACATTTATTCATATAGTTTCACATATAATTATATATATTTGTAATTCTAATATTGTATTCTAACAGATATGTATGACTAAGTTCTAAAATTTATCATCTAATATTTAATAATTTTATTAATTTGATGTGACTTATTCTTATACCCAATTTTACATTTTTTTTTAATTAATTTAAATCTTACATTTTTATATATTTATAATTTTAATCAACTTTAATCATCATTTTATCAAGATTAAATCGTCTTAAGTTATTATGTAATTTACCTTTTTATTTAAATCATTTGATACTAATATATACTAACACTTTTTTTTATTAAATATATAAATTTAATTCATTTAGTAAATATCAAAATCATATTTTATGTTAACAATAAATTCGTTTTATCCATATAACTATTTCAGATTTGATTTCACGTAAATCTATAATATTTTCTATTTTAGTTTTATTGTTATACCTTATGTAATTTCCTAAATGTTATCTATTTTAAAGTTGTTATGAATATAACTATTGAAATACTATTATCAGCAGTGTTACTATTCTCTGTATCTTTATTATTATCGTTATTGGTTTGTTATTAGTCCAGTTGGTACACAAGTCTTCGTTTTCTGAATATAACTCCACCTTCACGTAAGGATTGATATAATTGATATTATTGATTCTTATTAAATCTGCATATTATATCTTGTTAAGTATTGGCATTGGTAACCTAGTATTATTTTCAGTTTGAGTGCATAAAATTTGGTGTGTCCTAATAATCTTTAGATTTTCCTAATAATGTAGAGTATCTTACTAATATACGAATTTATTTTCTTTCAAGTCTATTATTGTGATATTATTACTACTTCCTTGTGTATGTTTGTTTAATTTTTGATGATTTACCAAATCAATTATCTATTAGTGTAAGATAGCTGCATGTCCATAATTCTAAAATAATAACTATCTAACCTCAATGAGCTTCTAGCCTATAACACAATTGGTTTAACTTATAATTTTTACTTTATAACATATAACATATACACAAACAAACAAATAAATCAAACGACCAGATTATCTTTTAATTATTGATAGCTTTTAGTGATTAAGATTTATCTCACAACCCAACCTAGTTCCAAACTAATCTAGTTCAACAACTGGTACTAATTATCCTTTATTGTTTCCCATGTAAGATCTAATAGTGAGCTCTGATACCAACATGTGACGCCCCAAATACTAAACCTGCTTATCTGATAGGATTACAAACTAATTGAAGCATCAAAACTAGATTACCGATATTAAGAGTCATAACTATAGAAAATACTAAATAACAACACCCAAACTCTCTGATATTATATAAATGAAAGTCTTTTGAGTTCTAAGAATATATAAATGTGTTGTTTACAAAAAAGAAAGAATACATGTAGTAAAAGATACACATCAACGCTAGCTTCAATAGAGCTCTAAACTACGAAACAGATATCTTCGAGCGCTCCATCCCTTCAGATTACTGAAACACTGATGTTGGAACAAGTGAGCACATCATCCCAAAGGGGTGCCCAAAGGAAACATATAACTTTCAAGTAATCACTAACATGCTTCACAGATCTAAAGATAAAACAGTAATTTAAAAGAGACAATGGTGAAAGGAAACATTCAAAAATGTACGCATCAAGAAGCACAGATTAGCAACCAAGCATAATATGCACACGAGTGATTTCCCTTAAATAAAATAGTATATATAATATTACCGACGGATGGCGTACCGCCCTACTAATACTATTACCGACGGATGGCATACCGCCTTACTATCATAAGCAGAAAAGTATAATAATATTGCCGACGGATGGCATACCGCCCTACTACATAATATTCAACCGGATGGCATACCGGCATACTTAACTTAGCTAAGAGCCGTGGGGAATCACAGACACTCCTCGCAAGGAAACCACATAATGCATATCACACACATACAATCACATTCTATACATATATTGTTCAATGCAAATACAATATTCACTCATACAGATAGAAAGCACAACATGCTCGCGAAGAAAAGGGACTTAATGATTACAAAAAGGTTATAAGGTTCCCACCTCTTTTGATGACAAGCCTCGCATATCTTGAGATCCAAAATCCACTGGTTCATACTTTAGATCGATCGTTGTTAATAAAGATTAACTGTTAATCACACAAGCACTCTAAAGATTTGCCAGAATGCTCATACAAGGCTAATAACACAATTTCATACAATTCTATAGTTATAAGCTAAGTGATCTAGTGGTTCTAAGCCCACTTATGATTCTACACCTTTTTATTATCAATCTCTAACATATCTAAAGTTTACTAATCCAATTAGGTAAATCTTAAGAATATCTACTACTTTGTAGAATGAACCAAAGGATAAGTCACACCATAAGAGGTCTAAATCCTCAAACTAAGATAACATGGCACTAAGCCCAAGCCCATTAAGCTCGGCCCATTAACATAAGGCATGGTCAACGTCTGGTCAGAGAGGTCAATTAACAGTCAACATAAGTCAGTGGTCAAGTCTAGTCAAACGAGTCAAGTCGTCAAGGTTCACTGAGTCAATTATGGACAGGTCTGGTTAAAGAGTTAACTCAGTCAGATTAACTGAGTCAGACAAGGTAAATCAGTCAGACATCTGACTGGAACCAGGGTTCAGATACAGGCCTAGACACAAATGCAAACATATAATCAACTTCAACTCTAATACTTCACAATTACAACTATCTTCACTATCAGTTCTATGTCAATCAACACAAATATATTCATTTCAACTAAACTTCAGTATTAGTTCAACATCAACCTATTTCCACATTTAATCTCAATTCAAACACCCCTGCACTATCCTAACATTCATCTTCTCTGCTTACACACACTGTTCTACAAACTATATGTCTTACATCTCAAATTACCTAAATACAGTCAACTTCAACTACACATACCACAACCATGCTAAAGTTACAACTTCATCTCAGCTACAATGAACATAAGCATCCCATCTTTGTTTCTCATCTGCAATAATTCACATAACAAGCTGCCACCATTAAGTCCTTTAACATACACAATATCACTAACTTATCATCTCAGCTTCAACTCCAAGTATCTCCAGCCTCTTCCCTGCATTTATAACACTACACTTCCTCCCTTAACCTGAAGTTCATATACCATCTCCATCTCAATTGCTACTACATATTACCAACACCAGTTCATAACATTCACCTTCATTATCATTATCACAATTCAAAACAACTCAACAATCATTTCAGCATCAAAGAAAACCTCACTTTAATCTCTTTATTTCCTGTAACTTGAGTTTCATTAACTTCATTACAACCAATCAGATAGCCACCACACCTCCTAATCAGCACCACCAGCATAACTGTATCAACCTCAACTTCAACACCCCCATTATAGTTTACAACTCCACCTGTAACTACTAATATTCACCACCAACTAAACAACTTCAACACCCTATAATCACCATTACAGTTATACTCACCCAACAAGATCTCCATCACAAATTACATTCCTCCAGAGACCTCTCCTAGATTACAATTCATAGTTTTATCCCATCAACATCTCCAAAGCCTTGTTTCAATACAATCAAACACCAATACAAACATCTCCAGATAAAATCAACATCACCAGTTCAACCTCATCACTACCAAAGATTAATAACTCCACATCCACAGTAAACCCATACCAATTCTCATATCATCATCAGCCTCATAATTCAAACCCTAAGATAATTCTCAAACTTCTTTTCCTTAATCCGAGTTCTGAACATTAGTTCGAATCTCTATATCAAACAAACCCATCTTCTAATTTCTCTTTATCCAAAATCTTCAATGACCAAAAACCTAATTCCTAATTTGGGAAAGAACAGAAAATCCTAATTCCCTGTGAAATCGAAATTAAACCTCCTACACCCAATTCTAACATAATTACCAAAAAAAAACCATGAAACAAACACCAAAACAAACTCCAATTCATAAATGAACAACAATCACATAGAAACCCTAAATTTACCTTACCGTTCCTCTGAGATTGAATCAATACCACCATAATTCACCAAATCCTTAAAAGATTCATCAACCTTTCTGGATTCTTTATCACAAGAACGAAACCTAATTTGATTCAGCAACATCAACTCAAACTCCTTCTTCCCGAGCTTAATAAACCACAGTACAATCACCTATTCCTTCGATTCAACCTACTAACAAGTTTCTAAGCAATTTCTCACACGATAACAACTCAATTCTTCGAATTGAGATCGACAGAAACAGAGAAGGAGAAAGAACAAGAAGAAGAAGAAAGAGGAAGAAGATAAGAGAAAATAGTTTTCTCTTCGACACGCAAAGGGGTGATAAAACCAAATGGTTTTACTACGGGGTCCTCAAAACGGTTAAGGGGCAGCCAAGGCGGTTTAGATGTAAAATGGTTATTTTCGCCCATCGTGCAATTCTGATGTTATCTTCTTCGTCTAGTATCCGAATGACACGTTCGAGTAATCCACTTAGCATAAATTTTCGAGACTTATTCGACGGTACTAATTTTGTATCTAGATCGATGTTAGATTAGTTTCTATTAATTAACGTTCGTCTATAATTAATCGAGCCATTAGCGGCATAATAGTCTCTTGACTGGTCTAATAGCTTTGACGAGCTTGAGGGTCCTTAAACCATGCCAGCCACATCTCCGCCCCAAGGCATACCAACCATGCCAGACACACCACTGTGCCAATGGCAAACCATGCCAGCCACGTCTACCGTGCCAAGGCATGCCAACCATGCTAACCGCACCATGCACCAATGGCTTGCCAAACCCTTGGCCCCACTATGACAGGCCATCCGCACCATACCATGTCGGCCTTCCCTATTGCGGCTACCAAAACGAAGGCGTGCGACGATCAATGGCCACCTTCCATCATAGATACAAATCCTAGTCGTCCAAGGTCGCCAAACAACACTTGGTAACCTTTGGCCCAAAACTCTAGTTTTGGCCACGCCAAACCGCGCCAAGGCATGCCATGCCACATGTGCCAATGGCATGCCAACCACCTTGCCGCGCTATACCATGCCGACCTTCCCTATTACGGCTACCAAAACGAAGGCGTGCGACAATCAACAGCCACGCTTCCATCCTATATGCAAATCCTAGTCGTCCAAGGTCGCCAAACAACGCATGGTAACCTTTGGACCAAAACCCTAGTTTTGGCCACGCCCGCGCCAAGGCATGCCATGCCACATGTGCCAATGGCATGCCAAACACCTTGCCGCGCTCCACCATGCCGGCCTTCCTTATGCGGATACAATAACAAAGGTGTGCGACGATCAATGGCCACCCTTCCATCTTAGATACGAATACAAGCCGTCCAAGGTTGCCAAACAACGCATGGTAACCTTAGAATTCTTCCCGAGTTTTACTTTCGGGCTGTTTTCACTTCCCGAACGAGCTCAAAACCTAAATATTCCCACATTGAGAGATATGAAATTCTTTTCCGTACATAATGGAAGGGCGGACCATCAAAATCCGAATCCGTATGAGAATTCTACATCTATTCTAGTAAAGGGCGTTAATTAGTGTTTCAGCATGCCAAACCCTAATTTAGACAAAAGCTGCAAGCGCTTCCCTTCCAAGCCGCACAATGCCAGTGGCTCCACTCCACGTTAAATCCATGTCGGCCATGCTTTCATGCTGCTGGATACCATACTAAGGCGTGCGACGATCAACGGCCACCCTTCCACATGAGATGCAGATCTTAGACGTCCAAGGTCGCCAGCTAACGCGCGGCAACCTTTGACCCAATGCCAAGACCTAATTTTGGCCGCGCCCAAACTATGCCAAAACCCTAGTTTTTGGCCGCGCCTAATCTACGCCAAAATCCTAGCCTGGTCACGCTAAAATCCTAGCCTGGTCACACCAAAATCCTAGCTTGGTCACGCCAAAATCCTAGCCTGGCCACGCCAAAATCCTAGCATGGTCACGCCAAAATCCTAGTCTGGACACTCCAAAATCCTAGCCTGGCTACGCCAAAATCCTAGCTTGACCACGTCTCCATGCCAAAGCCATGTTGGCACCGCTACATGCCACTGGATACCAAAATGAAGGCCTGCAACAATGAACGAACACTTTTTCATCTAAGGTGCATATCTTAGCTGTCCAAGGTTACCAGCTAACGCATGGCAACCTTTGGCCCTAGTTTGGCCGCGCCTAAACAAAGCCAAAACCCTAACTTTTGGCCGCGCCTAAACAAGGCCATGTTAAAGCCATATTGATCATGATTTCATGCCACTGGCTACCAAACGAAGGGTTGCAATAGTCAACGGCTACCTTTCCTCTTAAGATGCAAAATCTCGACCGTCGAAGGTCACCACCGAGCCGGCAAGTCTCCCTAGCTCAACTTGCCAGACAACAACAACGTGCTACACGTTTTCCACGAAAACACTCGAGACATCAACGCATGTCACAAACTGGGGGATGCTCATTGGGTATTGGTTTTGCGGTTTACAGCGTGCGGCGTACATTACGCCCGTTATAAGAAAGTGTCATAAGGATGAGGCGGTTAGTAAATACAGGGTGTAATGGTGAAACACTTTCTTTTATGGAACATCAATTCCAGGTGTTACCGGTTACCACCTCTGTCATAATCCGTCTATTTAAAATGGGCTTCCGCCATAACCGACTCTCTAGAAAATGAGTAAATACATTTTATGGTGTAGTTTCTAAATAAAATCTGAATGAAATAATAGATAAGAGAAGGAAACAAAAAATGATAACAAATCTATCAAATTAATTTAATGTTATTCTTTTAAGGTTGACTTTTTCTCAAACCTAGCCACCACTATAGTTTTTGGTCCCCTTTTTATGTCACGTAAAAGAAAAATGTGAAGTTAAATTTCAGAACCATATAGCAGTATGAAACTTGATATTGGTCTCATGGGTCCAACTTCGCCAAGGATTTGTTTGGTACGTTTAGTCATTCTCATGTTTATATAGCACTTCACAAGGAACCTAAGAGGACGGCCGATTTTGTTTCTCCCTTTTCTTTTCGTTTTTATGGATACAAATCCTAAAGGGAAAACCAACCTCTCTTCCGTGTCTCCATTTTTCCATTATCTTGCTAACACGAAACAAGAGCCGGCAGTGTTGATTGCCGATTCTTTTTCCTAAACTTGTAATCAAAGATAAAGTTGTTTTGGTGCTCGTCGATGGTGTATGACATGGAGTGAATGGAGATTTTTCTTGCTATAGATGGATTTGTCTACCGTTTTCGGATTTATAAACGATTGAGGTAGAGATTTCCACGTAATACTAAAAACTAAACTATTTTGGCATGGCTTTTATTTGCATCATCTATATCTTTTGTTGTGTGTGGGATTTCTGCGTAATATTAGAAATAAAACCTATTTTAGCATTATTCGTGTTCTTACGTATATGACGTGTTATAAGTTTTGATATGTGATTAATGTTTCTCTGGCTGTTTAAATCATCCGATTAATTCTTGACCGATTCATACAGCTAATGCCTTCTGTTTTGTATTTTAACATGGATGGAAACTCGTTTTGTTTGTACTGATCTTAACCCAACTAATTAATAGATATTTGAAGTGATGCTTCAAAAAAAAAAAAGATATTTGAAGTGGGCAGTAGTTCTTTGTCTGTAGCGTGGTTGATTTAACGTATATCAATTGAATGAATTTTAAAGCAAGTGTTTTGACAAAGACTTAACTCTCTATATTTTCCTTTGGTTTCACTAAAAACAAAACTGCATTGCTTGTTGTTGGTTTTATAAAATACTTACTCTTTGTACCTATTAAAATAGTGTACGTGCGTACCGCACAAGCTATTTGATATTGGTAAGATACGGTTTAATGTGGAAACCGGTGGGTTTATTTCGGAAACCCACATGGCTTATTATGGAAGCCTAATCCGGTTTATTGGGGAAACCGGTGGGTTTATTATGGAAACCCACATGGCTTATTATGGAAGCCTGGATTTGGGTTGTTAGGAAAGCCAGTGGTTTATTATGGAAACTCGGCTTATTATTGAAGCCCAAGAGTCTTGAATAATTATTTATTTATAATTATTAATATATAATTTATTTTTGTTTTAATATTATTACATGAAACTAGTTGGAAGCCTAACAAGCTAGGCTCCAACGACATACTACTACATTAATTGAACAGGTTGATGTGCTAGCCTACCAGCGAGCCTCATGGGTAACCTTGCCAAGGGGAGCCGAAGCGGGAGGGGGGGCGAGATTTTGTCACAAGGGGGGCAAACTAACACTACCTTCCATGTTAATTTCTGCAATATTATTAATATTGTTTAAGATAAATGCAGGATTCTAAATAAAAGAGGATAATTATCTTAAATATTTATAATTATAAATTTTTTTTTTTTTATTAATGTATGAGTACATACTTAAACAAAGCTTTTGGTTGGTAACCTAGCAACAAGCTGGGCTCCAACTCCCTTCTGAATAGCAATGCCTAATCTATAAAAAATGAAACCACCAAAGCCGCTACTAGCATCATTGCTAACAAGGCAATTCTTCAGACGCTTGAAGAAAACCAAAGTATCTTCACCAAGTTCCCCTAAAGTAGAGAAAGCAAGGACGCCTAAACCAAATCCATGTGAAACGCACTTGTCCAAATATTTGGTACGCTTTCGTGAAACCGCACTAGAAATAGCCTTTCCGGGGACAAAAGAATGAACACCATCACCAGTGAATGGAGAGACACCTGTGACATCCATACAAACGTCTTGACCATTCTCCCAGTTCAAAACAAGGATATCAGCAGGTTTCAAATCCTTGTTGTCGTTTGTCAAGAAACCAAGAGAAACTTCCTTACGCGTAGGCACATTAGATTTGTAGCAAATGTCAGCAATAACATGACGAACAAAATCATGTCGGAACTTGTAACCAACACCTTTAGCACAATGAAGCGCGTGATCCCCAAAGGCATCCATAGATTTGTTACAACTTGAGCATAAACTATTCTCCGCAAACAAAGGGATACCAAGACGATAGCAGAGTACAACTCTGAATTGTCTAGGACCAATACACTGATTAAGCCCACTAATAGGTACGGCTAGTAAATAATCTTGTGCATGCTTAACCCGGTTACACTGCCATAAAGTTGAATCTCTTACAGACATAGTAAATTGGTTTGGGATTTGCCAGGGAGTGCATGGAAGGGGGGGCAGTATCATCGATACAATAAGTGGAAGGTAAACCACATACCTGGATAAAATTCTGAAGAGCCAACTGATAGGCAGAGCCTTTGTCCGTCGGGAATAAATTACCAAGGATAATTATTATTCAAGATAATTATTATTTAAGATAAATGAGGATTATGATAAATATTAGGGTTTATCATGAATCTGGATGTTATTTGAGATTTATACAGATGAGGGAAGTTATTAGGATAACTATCAAAACCCTAAAGCTACATCTATTTCTGCCTATATATAGAGGCTAAATCTCAGCACAAAAGGTACACAATTTCTATTCCTTTTATTAACAACCTACTTGCATAGAACTCTTGTTGATTTTAGTATCGGAGTGTCTTTGCAGGTACCCCCACCATTTTCAATCAACAATTCTATGGAGAATCTAATCAACGGTGGCGATTCGACACATCTCGAAGATTGTTGGGGTGATTAATTTTGCACCAACATCTTTTGGCGCCGACTAAGGGGAGCACGAGAAAAGATCGTGTTCTCCGAGTATTTTCGAAACTAGGGTTTCAAAATCGCTGGTCACGGAAGATCACTGTTCACATGGAAAATCATTGTTCACATGAAAATCTCAAAAATATCTTAACGTTTCTGAAAGTCTTGGAAATATCTCAATGTTTCTGAAACTCTCAGAAATTTTTCAAGTATTCTGAAAGGTGCAGAAGTAGCTCAAGTTTTCTGAAAGGTGCAGAAGTAGCTCAAGTTTTCTGAAAGGTACAGAAGTAGCTCAAGTTTCTGAAAGGTGCAGAAACAACGCAACTTTTCAGAAAGCCTCAAAAAGATCCCAATTTTTCTGAAAGGTGCAGAAATATCGCAACTTTTCAGAAAGTCTCAGAAAGAGCGCAACTTTTCAGAAAGTCTCGGAAGGATCCTAACTTTTCTGAAAGTCCCAAAAGGATCGTAACTTCTTAGAAAGTAGAAGAGAAGCCTCACCCAAGCTTCACTATGATGAATACGTCAGGTGCAGATCGACCTGAGACGAATGCAAATATACCCGCTCGGAATCAATCGACTCGGCAAGCTAATACTCGAACTTTGAGGAGTGCTATTGTCCAAAGCTTCGACGAAAAGTATAGGAGATCGGCATCGGTGTCATCAACAACAGCGGCTTCTCGTTCACGTTCTGAAGGGACCATTCCAAGGATGAATTACGTGTTGGTAAATAGATCCCCACCTCCAACCACTAGAGGGAGATTCTGACATCAAGGGGAGTCGTCAGGCCGACATCCAAGCAACCATCGCCTTCGAGAAGAAGATATTGCTAGCAGAGGCGTGCGAGATCAAGCCAATGATCCACCTGTTGGTCAGGCTAACACCACACTAGTTGTACGAACCAATGTACCACTTATAGTTCAAACCAACATTCCGCCTACAGTTGAGACCAATCCCAGCGCACCTGGTGTTTAGCATAACCCACAAGTCATGCAGGGGGAAAACTCATGGGTGTCACCTATCGATTTAACAGTCCGTGAGCGATTGCAACAACTGGAAAGAGAGAACAAACGACTTAAGGTCGCGTTAGAGAAGATAAGAGAGCGGGAAGCACCATCCATCTCTCGTTCTGGTAGTGGAAGATCAATTCATCAAGAGACAGATAATCCACGAAGAAGAAATGTAGTTATTTAGGATCGTTGGCGAAGCCGGGATGACGGGAGAAGAATTGAGAAGGAAAGGGTCCATTACCAGAGTCGTGGTTGTCGTGGTAATGAACTTTATGATCTTCGTACTCCTAGCGATGAAGGAGATAGTCAAGCAAGGACAAGTCATATGAGGCATGGACGGAGAGGAGATCGAACTAATGATGGACATTCAAGGAGATCAAGGCGTGAGAAGAATCATTCGAAAAGGAGGACAGACCCTACTAGGAATAAACGAATTCAAAGAGAGATGGGAAGTGACTCCGAAAGGTAGGAAATGCTCGGCAAAAAAATACTTAGCGCCATGATCGACGAATTGCTGACACAGAAACAATCTAGAGACGAAGAGCAACAGATTCTGTTCATGAAAAAGTCAATGGATTCTCCGTTCATCGAAAAGATAAGGCGATACCGTCTTCCTTCGAATTTCAACCAGCCACAGTTCAAGGATTTCTTTGATGGTGGAAATGGAAACCCGGTGGAACATGTCCAGTATTTCCAAGCTGCGATGAGTTTGTGGGGATACAGCGATGAACTACTTTGCAGGACTTTTCCAATAACTTTAACCGGTAAGGCTCTGACTTGGTTCTCTAAATTAGAACCTAATTCAATCAAGGATTTTGGAATGTTGTCGGTTTCTTTTTTTGAGCAATACAAGATTAATCTCGGGATCAAAAAAGAGAGTAGTAATTTGTTTCTCTTACATAGAGAGGCTGGCGAAAACCTTTTTGATTTCAATAGGAGATTTCTTCAGGAAGTTAGTGAAGTTGGAAAGGTGGACGAAGGGTTCATAATAGCAGCGTATAATAATGCAATAGAGTATGATGAGTTTGGAATTTATAACTCATTAGCAGTAGAGCCGGTGGGAAACTTCAGAGAGCTGTATGATAGGGCCGATAGGTACACAAAAGCTAAAAAGAAAAAGAAAGCAAAGTTATCACGGACATCAAAAAGGCCCACAACTGAGGGACATGCAAACATGGAGCAAGAGCTTGACAATAGCACCTGAATGTAGTGATGGGATATGAAAGATTTACACGGATGGTTCAGCAAATACCGACAGAGTAGGTGTTAGATGTGTACTGGTTTCCCCCGAAGGACTACGGATTGAAAAGGCTATTCGTTTGGGGTTTACAGCTTCAAAAAACCAAGCTGAATATGAGGCCGTAATTTCAGGCTTAAGGACTGCTCTTCACTTGGGGCATGGAAAGTTAGGCTAACAAATAATACAAGACTAATATCCAACCATTACACAGGCGCGTATAAGGCCAGAAATGAAAGGTTTTGAACAGTCCGGGGGCGGTAACTTCCACTATCCACCAGTGTTTGAAATTCATAACTCCAGCAGGAGTGATGAAAGGTAGAAGCAATCAGGTGACATCTCATAAATATCACGAAAGCGCAATGGAGGAGTATAAAAAGTCCGAACTAAAGGGCTCGGAAATACTCCAAGTTGGAAATAAGTTTAGCAATTACATTGCTCCCGACCTCTTATCAAGGAAGAGGAAAGGAAGGGCTGCCAAATATTGAGGAGTTGGTAGAAGTACAAATTTGGGATCAAAAGGAGAAAACAACGTTTATCGAAGCAGAATTACCGTTAGGCGAAAGTGGAAGCTTGATTACCCTATTGAAGAATGATAAAGATGTCTTCGCTTGGAGCCTCAGAGACATGCCAGGTATTTATCCTGGCAGCGTGAGCCATCGGTTGAATATCATTAAAGGATTTAAACCAGTAAGGCAAAAGCCGCGAAAGATGACTCTGGAACGGAAGGAAAAGGTAGCTGAGGAGATTGACATGATGATAGAGGCCAGGATCATAAAACCTGTTAGATATCTGAAGTGGTTAGCAAATATTGTAGCAGTTCTAAAGAAAAACGGGAAAATCAAGGGGAGACTTATCAGCGTCTTGTGGATGAAATGTTCAAAGATATGATTTGGAAAACCATGGAAGTTACATCGACGAAATGGTGGTCAAGTCCAAAAAGAAGGAATCTCACTTTATGGACCTGAAAAAAAACCTTCGATTGACTTCGACAATGTGGAATGAAGCTCAATCCCGCGAAATTTTCTTTCGGACTCACGTTTGAGAAGTTTCTTAGGTACACGATTAACCCAGAAATAAGATAGCAACAGAAAAGATACCACAAGCCCAGATCCATATAGCAAGTGAGGATCGAATATAGTAGATCTAGTACCTGCTTCACATGGGGGCGTCTTTTCTATTTGGGAATATCACTACAGATATTGGGGGCGGCTAAAGTGACGCCTATCATGCAATCAAAACCAACATGATTAAGGAAGTCAAACAAAAGGACGCATCCTCTTCAATATCAATGGAATTATTGGGGGCGACTAAGATGGAAGGAACAAACGCCCGGGGAGGTAAATCTTTACTAGTTGTTACATTATAAATCGAATTTATAATCACAAATGAGAACACTTTTTGCACGTATTTATTAAAGAAATACGTGCAATGTCTTTCTATAAAAGGGGAAGACAAAGTCGAAGTATTTTGGCTATTAAAGGAAATAGTTGCAATGTCTTTCTAATAAAGAGAAAGACAGACAAAGTAATTGATTATAAAGGAAATTTTTGCGATGACTTTCTAATAAAGAGAAAGACGAAAACAAGGCGTTTCAACATAATTAAGCTAAAGCCAAAATGAAGCGAAAGGAGCAAAGCAAAAATATTAAAGAAACTCATATGGCTTATTATAGAAGCACAGCTGCCTTATTGAGGAAGCCCAGCCGGAGTTATTAAAGAAGCCCGGTGGTTTATTAAAGAAACCAGGTCTGGCTTATTGAGGAAGCTCGGTGGTTTATTAAAGAAACCAGGTCTGGCTTATTGAGGAATCCCAACCGGACTTATTAAGGAAGCCTGGTGGTTTATTAAAGAAACCAAGTCTGGATTATTGAGGAAGCCCAACCGGACTTATTAAGGAAGCCCGGTGGTTTATTAAAGAAACCAAGTCTGGCTTATTGAGGAAGCCCAACCAAACTTATTAAGGAAGCTCGGTGGTTTACTAAAGAAACCAACTCTGGCTTATTGAGGAAGCCCAACCGGACTTATTAAGGAAGCCTGGTGGTTTATTAAAGAAACCAAGTCTGGCTTATTGAGAAAGCCCAACCGGCCTCATTAAGGAAGCCAGATGGTTTATTAGAGAAACCAACACATGGCTTATTATAAAAGCCTAGTTCGGTTTATTGTAGAAACCAATGACTTATTGTGGAAGAAAATGTATGAATGTCGACAGTCATCCTGTACACTAGAGATTGTCGTAGATTCATTATCCGCGGACACAAGAGAGTTGAGTCGGAAAATTAAAGGCCATAACAGCAGCATATGGAGAATTTAAACGATCCGCGAAGGTTAGTTCTTATTTTGATTTTCTTAATCCACACAACAAGCAGGCCAAGGCCACGAAAGGTTATCGGATAAGCAACATATGGCGAATTTGAACGAGTCGCGAAGGTTAGTTCTTCTTTTGATTTTCTTAATCCATCAACAAGTTGAGAATTAAGAGGGGGCGATGTTTGTACCCTATTAAAATAGTGTACGTGCGTACCACACAAACTATTTGATATTGGTAAGATACGGTTTAATTTGGAAACCGGTGGGTTTATTATGGAAATCCACATGGATTATTATGGAATCCTAATCCGGTTTATTGGGGAAACCGGTGGGTTTATTATGGAAACCCACATGGCTTATTATAGAAGCCTGGATTTGGGTTGTTATAGAAACCAGTGGGTTTATTATGGAAACCCACTAGGCTTATTATTGAAGCCCAAAAGTCTTGAATAATTATTTATTTATAATTATTAATATTGTTTAAGATAAATGTAGGATCCTAAATAAAAGAGGATAATTATCTTAAATGTTTATAATTATTATTCAAGATAATTATTATTTAAGATAAATGAGGATTATGATAAATATTAGGGTTTATCATGAATCTGGATGTTATTGAGATTTATACAGATGAGGGAAGTTATTAGGATAACTATCAAAACCCTAAAGCTACATCTATTTCTGTCTATATATAGAGTCTAAATCTCAGCACAAAAGGTACACAATTTATATTCCTTTTCTTAACAACCTACTTGCATAGAACTCTTGTTGATTTTAGCATCGGAGTGTCTTTGCAGGTACCCCCACCATTTTCAATCAACAATTCTATGGAGAATCTAATCAACGACGGCGATTCGACACATCTCGAAAATTGTTGGGGTGATTAATTTTGCACCAACACTTACCCAAATTGGATTGGTTTGACTTTATAAATTAATTAATCAAAGAAGCAAAGCAAAGCTATATTCCTAACAGTAATTTGTGTACGAATCCAAGTGAATCAATTTGATAATTCTAGTGAACAGTAACAAAGATTAGTATATTAAGAGATGTAAACGGAGTTTACGAGTTATGAAAACGTGTTGATGGCAAACGTCAGAATACTGTGTACGTGTAAAAGACTTAAACAAGAGGCAATTAATGATAATTTTGGGTCCAAGAATATTGGTTGATTGTCGGTATAGTGTTTTTGGTAATCTACTTGCTAAGAGGCCAGGGCCTCGACTATTCAAATAGTTCGTGTGCACCGGTGGGAAGTAGATGGTGTTAGAGCCAAGAGATCAGGGCCACAATAGAAAGAAATACCTTGTAAGCACCGGTGGGCAATTGGTTGATTGTGATTTGGGCTGCGGTCCATGGATAATGATATGGGGTTGTCTAAAGGTTGATTTTGACTTGGGCTGCGGTCCATGGATATGATTAGGGTTGTTGAGTTTGCCGAGTTCAGGGCCACATCTATTCAAATAGTGTGTGTCGCGGTGGGTAATGGTTGTAAGTCTAAAATATTTTAGGATTTATTGGAAAGTCTATTTAAGGCAAGGAACTGCATGAAATCTCTAAAATTGAAAAGTTACGAAATTTGGAACACACCTAAAGAAAGTGCTATTGATATTTGGTTGAAGAAAAATTAATAATAAAGGTTTTATAATAATTTAAGAAGTTAATTACTTAAATTGGAAGTGTGATTGAGTAAAAGTTTGAAATAAAAATCAGCAAATAATTGAAAGACTGTAGTTGTTTTATTATGACTTAATTTGATGCATCGTTTGGTTTGTTTTTCCGCTGCACTATATTATTTTTTGAAATTTCCTACTGGGATGTAGTTTGCTCACCCTTTTTTCCCTCTCTTCCTACAGAGTATACAGAGACACTAGCTGAAGAAAATAAATTATAATTTATCACGGGGAATTGGGGGCAATATTTCAATATCGTCGACGTATTTTACTTGAACTGTTGATTACTTTAATTATGGATTGTAATCATTTAAAATTATTTTGTAAGTATTTTAATTATTCAAAATATTTGTTAGATTTTCTTTTGTAGTTCTAAATTATTCTTATTTTAAAAAGAAAAATCTGGACCTACGATAGGCGCACACCAGGGTTCTGGGCTAGGTTCTAGCCTCAGAATTCGCGGGGTGTGACAACCTCTTCCCATTTACTCACCTGTTTTCCATTTCTTAATGAGACCAAAGTACGTTTCACTTCGACTTGTATAAATAGGCATTACCTATTTCCACCGAACAACAAGTTCATGTCAGGAACATACAACACTCAGAAAACATTTGCTAGCTCTCCATCTGTTAGCTTCCCACTTTCTGATACAAGTCGTAAAACAACTACTCTCCCAGAATCAACTATTCTGGTCTCAACACTTTCTTCGCTTCCCTCCCCAAAACCAACCCTTCTCCTTCACTTTGTGACCGAAGCAAGTCTGGAAACACGATTTTTTTTTGGTTTAGGCCAGATTTGTACATATTGATCTCTCGAATCTAAAATACTCCCTTGCAGTACATTGTTTAGGGTTTAAATTCGTTTCTCACCCACACAACCTAAATTACCAAAATTAGAAGAAGTCGTTTTCACCCTCAAATACCATCCTACATAGTATGGATTTGGATGAAGAGTTACTGGTAATCCCAACTTCTCAATCAACTTTGCAGCTACATAATTTTCAGTACTCCTACTGTCAATGATCATACTACAAAGTTTTTCTTCTATAAGACACTGAGATTTGAAGATACTATGTCTTTGTGATAGACATGGTTATATGATCAGTATTGGTCGTATAACTCCAAGAAAATATGCATCATAAGACTCATGCGTATTTAAGTAAGTCTGCTCTTCATCTTCTTGTGTTTCTTCTTGAGTTTCATTAATATAAGCATGAAACTTTCGGCAGTCACTAGAAGTATGACATGTTAGATTGCATTTGTTACACTTATCTCCTTTAAACTTGGAATAAGGATTAGTAAGCTTTGATATGGGAGGAAATTGTTACTGGTTTGTATTACTTCTAGTTTTTGGAGCAATATCTCTTTGGTTTGAAGTCTGAGGTGACTTAGAAGGTGGAATATCAAGCAATGCTGAATTCTCAGTAGGAAGAGGTGTTTGGTTATATGAAAAGTTTGGTACTGGTGCTTGTTGAATAGGTCGACTAAAACTTCTTTCAGGATCATGTGAATATCCATCTTGGTTACTTAGAGGAAAATTAGATAGTCTAGAAGTTATGTAATAGCCTTGAACACGGTTTTGTCGTGGATATGCTTGGTTAGAATTACTAAGTACTCGCCTTTCAATCTTAATAGCTTGTTGAATAGCTTCAACCATTGTATAGATGGATTGAGTCATTCCCTGTGGTATAAGCCTATTCAAACCCTTAGTAAAACGTGTTACCAACTGTTCTTCAGATTCATTCAACTGATTACGTGCCACGAAACTATAAAATTCATCTACATACTCTTCAACAAGTCTAGCACCTTGTCTGCAGTTTTGTAGTTTGATAAACAGTTGCTGCATAAAATCTTTAGGTAAAATCTTATCTCTTAATAAGTCTTTCATTCTTTTCCAAGTACGTATAGGGGGTTTATGATACTTACTTCTATCGTCACAGAGTTTGTACCACCAAGCTGCAGCCCCACCTTTTAGTTTATAATCTACTAGTTTCACTTTAGCAGAATCAAGCACTTCCATGAAATTGAAGAATGACCCTACTTTATAAAACCAATCCAAAAAATCTTTTATTTGTAAACCACCATGAAAGTTGGGTATATCAGCTTTCAACTTATATTATGGTAAAGTTCCATAGGAATTCACATTAGATTTTAATCTTCTTTCATCTTCCCACCTTTTTTCTTGTTCTGCTTCAATTTTGTCCTCATATTCATCACTGTGAATATTTATAGTTGCAAACCTCTTATAAGGATTGTTAAGAAAACTCTCAAATTGATTTTTGAACGTAAGAAGTTGTGAAACTTCCTCAGGGATAGAAGTATTCTGAACAAAAGAACTTGGCTTATCTTTCTTTGTTTCATCATCTTATTTTTCTCCTGTTTTCTTTTCTTCTCCTTCTGTGTCATTAGTTAAACTTGGCATACCTTCTTCATCTAATCTTGTGTGCTTTATCAACTTGATAAGGTAGTTTTCATGAGAATCAATTTTTTTAATTAACTTCTCTATCACAGATTTTTCTAACTTCTCTGTCAAAGATTTTTCTAATCTTGTGACGATATTTGTTTCTAGTTCAGTAAGGTCAGCTTTGGTAAGAGGTTGATCTGCCATTGAAGTTGATGAAAATATTGGGTTTTGAGATTTTACGGAACCGTTTTGTGGATCTATTTTTATATAAGAATATAAAAACGCTGGCTATGGTACAAACTAATGTAGATACTATTAAGAACTTGTTGAGAAGAATGTAATACGGAGATTGCAGGTGATAAGAAGAGACGAAAGAGATATGAATATGATGAAATCAAGAGATTAAGAATACGAGAATTGAAAGAGTTGATAAAGATAATAATATTGGTTGATAATAATAATAAGAGACGTGTTCTCTAAACAAGAAGGCATAGCCTTTAAATAGGTTCTCAAGAACCGCAAACAGAAAAGAAAAAGGAAAGCTAACTAAACTAGGAAAGCAAAAGAATTGTAAAGCAAGTAAACTAAACAAAGTTGATTACATAATGGAATCGACTTGTCAGAGTTGCTTCGGAAAAACGAGAACAACTTGTCAAAGTTGCTTCAGTCGTAAATGGTTCAACTTGTCATAGTTGCTGCTGTCTTGAACAAAGGATGTACTACATCACTAGCGAACATACTATTGATACCCATTGGGAGAAATCACAAGCCAAAAATGGCACTTTGTGTTTGTCTTTATTATTCTTTCTAACTCTTTTAAGTTTGTAAAATTAAAACACTAATTCTCCTAATTCTTTTATGGTATGGGATTATAATACAGTAATTTGTGATAACTAATAGTTTATTAAGATTTATTATAATAACCATAATTAGTATATCGTAAGGCATTCATAAGAATTATAGTTATAATATAAAAAAAAAATTATGCATACAAATTTTCATGTAGAGAGCTTGTGTTCATTTGAAGATGGGATAGAGATTTTCGATGAAGAAACATATATTGAAGATATTGAGAACTTTAATTTACTTGGTAGAGAAAAAAATGATAGACTTCGTGACGAGGTAATTGCACCAATTAAATGACGTGAAAGAAATGACAGAATAAGAACTAAACCATATCCGGCCTTATGTCGGGAAAAGTCATTTGCATGGGTTATGAAAACATGGATGAGGGCAATACACGACAAAACACCAAAGGTAATACTTACAGATCAAGAATATGCTATTGGAGGAGCAATTACACGTGTTATGCCAGGTATGCATCATAGATACTGCTTATGGTATATTAGTAGAAATGCAATGAAAGATTATTATTATTTTTATCATAAGCGAGATTTTATTAGAAAAAGAGGATGTACAGAGGAACAAACTCTACCAGAAGTAGATAGAAAAGGAAAGAAAAAATTACATGAATAAAGCATCCCCGTTGTTGAGAACTGAACTTGTAAAGTTCAGGTGTACTATCCTACCAGCATCACTGACCCATGTTAGAATTGCAGACTTCACTTCAATACCTAAGTCCAGATCAGTTTTGAAGATATAATTTTTCTCAAAAATTCGACAGATTCTTTCGTTCCATAAAGTAGAAACGATAGTATCCGGAATGAGACTCCAAAGGAAGTTTCCTGAATTTGAGAAATGTTTATTATGCCAAATGTCAGCTAACATTTTCATAGTTCGTGGAACAACCCAGGACCAGTAAGTACTTGGTAAAACCTTAGACCAAACCCTGTGAGCTACTTTGCAATGAAGGAATAAATGTTCCTGAGTTTCAGTCCCATCACACCACATAAGACACATGAATCGTAAATCGAGATACCCTTCCTATTTAAGTTATCAATGGTGTTAATCTTATCATGTATTAAGAACCAAACTAAGAATTTGATCTTTGGAGGGATATCAGGTTTCCAAATGAATGTATCCGGAAAATCAGAAACACCAAAGTTTGACACCAATTTAGAGTATAAGGACTTAACAGTAAAGGTACCATAGTTGTGTAGAGACCATCTTCTTCTATCTGGTAAGTTATAAAGAGCTGGAGGAGTGTCACCAATGAGAATTAATAATTCAGCAAACAAATTTGTCTCAATACCGGTGAGCGTTCTCTTGAAATTAAACTTCCAAATTCCATCTAGAGTGACCATATCTGAAAGCTTAGAATTTTTCTCTCTGGATAACTTATGAAGATCAGGAAAAGTGGAGGCAAGGGAGGCATTTCCGATCCAATTTTCATTCCAAAATGCAATTTTAGTACCAGAGTGAACAAAGAGAGTCGAGTTGGTTCTTACCAGATGAGATGTATCTGAGATAGTCTTCCAACAAGACACACCATGAGAATATGTTAGCTTGCCAGGAACCCAACAAGAAAAAGCATCACCATGTTTATCAGTAATAATTTTGTACCATAACTTGTTCTTCTCCATGCCAAATCTCCAACACCACTTATCTAGCAAACACAAATTCATCAGTTTTAGATTACAGACACCAAGCCCACCCATTTCTTTATTAGCACAAACAAAATTCCAATTAATGAGATGAGATGTTTTTGAACCAACATTATGTTCTCAAAGAAAATTCCTCATCTTCTTTTCTAAAGTCTTTATAACTGAAGTAGGAGCTTTGAACAAAGAAAAATAGTATAATGGAAGAGAAGAGAGAATACATTTCAGTAGTGCAAGTTTACCTCCTTTTGATAGGGATATTTTTCTCCAGACTGACAATCTTTCATCAAACTTCTCAATGATAGGATTCCATATTAACTTAGAGTTAGGTTTGGCACCAAGTAGCATTCCAATGTACATAAAGGGAAGTTTAACAGTGGTACAACCAAATTCAGTAGCCCAAGTTGCTAATTCAGGCACATTACCAATATCTATCAACCTTGTTTTAGAAGTAATTTGGGCACATTACTCAAAACACTGGAGAGCAGAGAATAAATTAAGCAGTTCTTCTTTGATATGATCAATAAAGAAGATAGCTAGTATCATCAGCGTAGTGTAAATGGTTAGTGACAATGCTGTCTTGAGCTACAGAAAAGCCACTAAAAAGGTTTAATTGCGCAGCTCTGTCCATATATCTAGAGAAACCCTCCATGTCTATGTTGAAAAGTAGGGGATAAACAGGACATCCTTGTATAACTCCCCTAGAGCTACTAAAGTAGCCAAAAGCCAAGCCATTTATAAGAACAGAAAATAAAGCAGTTGAGTAACCACTTACACCATTTGCTTCCAAAAACCATTTCTTGTAGTACAAACTCCAAATATTTCCAATTGATCCTGTCAAATGCTTTTTCAATATCAATTTTGCAGATAATGCCAGCATTTCCTGATCGAAGTCTAAAATCAACAAGTTCATTAGATATCAAAGTACCATCAATAATCTGTCTTCTTTCAATATAAGCACACTGAACTGGTGAAATAAGCTTATCCATAACCAACTTGAGTCTAGTAGCTAGGACTTTAGCTATGATTTTATAGACACTTGTTAAGAGACAAATAGGTCTGCAATCCTTGATTATCTCAATGTAATCTTTTTTTGGCACTAGGGTGATGAAGGTTGAATTATGTTTGACAGAATGAATCCTGTAGAACAAAACTCAACAACAGTATCCACAATATCAGTTTTATTAAAATTCCAGCATTTAGCAAAGAAAATTATAGGAAAACCATCAGGACCAGGGGCTTTGCCATTTCCTATGTCCTGAATGGCATGAAGTACTTCCTATTCAGTGAAGTCAACCTCTAAAATTTCATATTCAAGAGAGCTTATCTTGTCAAACTCTATGTCTTCAAGATTAGGTCTTATTATCTCATTTTCGGTGAAGAGAGAACTGAAGAAAGTAACAATATTTTCTTGAAGCTTAGTTATGTCAGACACCAATTCTCCATTTATGTAAAGATGTTTGATTCTGTTACGTCTTCTCCTAGATGAGGCCTTACTGATAAAAAAGGAAGTGTTTTTGTCGCCCTCTTGAAGCCATTTTATCTTTGATTTAAGGTTCCAAGCAATCTCATCCATTTGAGACAATTTCTCAAATTCAACCTTGTACAATAACTTCTATTTTACTTCCTCTTCTGAAAGAATGTTGTCCTCTGCAAAATGATCAATTTCTTGTATCTCTGATAAGATTGTATTCAGTTTATTGTTGGTATGTCAAAATATCTCCTTATTCCATATCTTTAGCTTTTCTTTGAGAGTTTTAAGTTTTAGCCAAGGCATTGTACTCGGGGTACCTGCAAAACAAAAAGAGAGCCACCATTCTTCTAGTAATTTTAGGAAACCATTCTCAAGGAACCACATTACTTCAAACTTGCAAGGACTAGGTCCCCAGGATGGGTCAGAGATATCTAAGAGAAGGGGTATGTGGTCAGAAGTGGGTCTGACTTTTGCTAACTGGGAAATGAAAGGATAGTGGGTTTCAAAACTAGGTAAGACTAGAAATCTTTCCAGTCTGCACATAACAGGGTTGGATTGTCCATTGGACCATGTGTACCTTGCACCCTTAAGAGGTAAATCGATCGGATCATGTTGCTCAATGAAATTGTTGAATTGCTTTATACTACTAGTGATTTTTGTGCAATTTTTCTTCTCATCACGTTTTCTGAGGGTATTGAAGTCCCAATGCAATGAAAGATTTATCTAATGTAACCAAATAATTTGTTTCGGAGTTTGCCAATTTCTTGTATGGATATGAGACAGTTGACCAATTTGAGCAAGCTTGGACAACAATACTGGAAAAACATGAACCGCAAAATAACAAGTGGTTATCAACATTGTATAAAAAAACGTGAATATTGGGCATCGCCGCATCGGCATAGATGACATATTTTGTGCAGACATGTATACAACATAGCGGAGTGAAAGTATATACACAGATAATTTTTAAGAAATTCCAAGCATAATTAACAAAATGCTTTTGTTATTCTCATGAGAAGGTTGAAATCATGATTGCTAAAGGGGACCAAAATTAGCAGGGGTACCGTTTCATATGAGACAAAGTAGTTATATCCGATCCTGACCGTCGGATCACTCAAACGGTACCCCTATTAATACCGGTCCCTTTAGCAATCGTGGTTGAAATGAGTATTGAGCAGTTAACTTTTTTTTTAGTTCAAATGTTTCAACTGATAATGATTAAAACCACTCAAACTCATTAGGCACATCGACGAAATTTATGTCGACTAATTTGATTTGGCACAGCCCTAAAATGACAAAACCCAAAAGAGAAACTAAGAAAGGGACTGCACTGGGGACCCTGAACTTAAAAGAAGGCGATGTTTAAAGAAACAGAGAACGAGAACGAGAACGAGAATAAAGATATTCTCGTATCTGTAAGATATATATATTTTTTAATTATTCTCAGAAGGCCAGGGATTGGACAGTACCCAATGAGCAGGCTAAAACGTACTACACCACCAAAACGTCTCCGCCTATTTTAAGTTGAACAGTCAACCTATTTCCTACTGATAGGAGGCATGTCCCCTGTAGGGAAGCAAAATTAGATACAACGTTTTTTATAAATTTTCTAAATTTTCAAAAGAAAAAAAGGAAAAAATACATTCATGCCTTTCTTTATACATAAACAAAATGAAAAATGCTGATGCTTAAAAATAAATAAAATAGAATGCCGAGTATGCCCCACAAAAATAAGTAGAAGAAGTTGCCACCGTTTCTTTTGCTTTTGATTGAGATCCCCTGTAAGGTGGTGGGATACATTGTGAGATCCTAGTCTAGTCTGCACCGTATCTTTTGCATTTGTTTTCTCTAGTAAATGCATCTGTGTTTTGTTTGTCAGTCTGCAACAGTTGACAACTGCACCCAAGCTCAACAACGTAATGACTTCCATGTAGCTAGGCATTGGATTCGTTAAGAAATTCAAGCGAAAAAATAAACAGAAATTATTAACGGAGCGAGAGAAAAACAAGGTGAAAAAAACGCCTCTCACACCCACCCCTGCACGTCTCATGAGGGGTGGGGCCCAGTGGGATCCACATAATAAAAAAATATCTATTAGAGGCGGTTTTCATGTGGTTTTTCTGCTCGGTTCATACAGAACCACTGAAAAATAAATACACCAAAAATAAACTTTGTGTGGCATTTACCCGACCTTACACATGTAATGTAAACAATACATATTTACAGTTTCAGCTAAGCACCATTTCAACTGCTTCATTTATAGCATGTAGCTGAATTTTGTGAGTCTTTCATTAAGATGGCGTGCCTGCATAGCATATATGATCTCCAGCACTTTAGGTTTCAGTCTTTTAGAGTCCATGGCTTGACAGACTCCGGTGCATTCAAAATTGCAGCTCATCCTTGACCTTTAGAGATCTACAATTATCGAGGAGAAGAAAGTAATTGTTAGTAAATTGGAAAAAGATAATTATACAGGTTCATTCAAAGCTGTGAATAATTATGTTAAAAATTTGCGTGTTATTATGGTGTTCCATACCAAAAGGTTATCGGAAATCGGGTCAAATATCCAAATATTTTTAAAACATGGTTTAAATGGACAGGTAAAAATTAATATGGGTGAAATGGACACCAAAAAATTGACAAGAATGAAATTGGTTTCATCCTGACTTAAACTTAAAAAATAGCGAGGATAAAACTGGATACATCTTATGTAAATTAAAAATAAAAAAAAATATTTTTAAATAGGTAGGATGAAATTGTTTACATCATGGTTATCTTTATATTTTTGTCCATTTAAACAGTTTCAAATTTTAAATGTCTTTTTCACCCAAAAATTATTGATTTTGGTCTATTTAACCAATTTTGTGAAAAGTTGTTTTCTATGCTACTGAAAAGGAACAGGTATAAAAATGATTCACCAAATGCTCGCACTTGTATACCAACATTGAGAACTCTTCACAACAAAATATTAAAATGTTTTTTTTACATGAGTGATCTCTTCCTAGCTTCTGCTAAAAAAGCAGCTAAGAACTTCATGTCAAATGACGTCCCAGTTTTGGGAATCTTTTCAATCCGCAAGCAAAATGCTGGACTTTGCATGGAGGTACAAGTTTTAAAAGCTACCCATATTATACAGAAACAATGCTTGGTGTATCGGGAGTGAATCCCGCAGCCACTACTGTGTGAGAGAAAGAAAATGGTGGCCCTCACCTTAAACCTCACCCCCTACAAATCTCTCACAGGGCTCCTCCTCCTCTCTCAGCCATTGGATCATCTTGCGGGATTTCTCACGGGTTTTTTGGGCGTCAACGTAACACTACTGATTATTCAGTTGTTGGCCATTTGCATTGATCTGAAACCTGACAAAAGATGTAAGAGTAATCTTGCGTCAACGTAGCACTACTGATTATCTTTTCAAGACCTCTGGATTGGGATATATCCAGATTAATTAGTGTATACAAAATTTAAACCCATCCAAGATAGTGTGATGGGGTGTCTAACTTTTCAAAAGGGGTTGATCTTGATGACGGTGTTAATAATCAAACCAATCTGCCCCCGTTGTTTGCAGTGGCGCCGGTTATTGAAGATGGACATTTAATGGTTAGGTGCAATCCGGTTGTAGTGCTAGAAGTAGCTACAAAATCCTTCGGTGACGACCAGGTTAAATTCCGTCCAGTTCCCGGTAACAAATCACCTTTGCTGTTTACAGCGGTACCGCTGATTGAAATGGATTCTTCATGTTTCCAGGTAAATCCGATTTTGATGTTAGACTTAGAGATAGTTAGATTTCCTGGTCAGATTCCGGCAAAAATTCAGTCATTATCAGGCCATGTAACCTCTTTTAACTGTAAGAGATTCTTTGTAACAGTTCCGATAGTTCATTCCGGTTATTATCTTATGAATTATGACCGAGGTTCGCCTTTTTTTCCTAAAAAAAAAGTGATGGGTGTCTAAAAGATGTAAGAGATCAAATTGTCATGATTATGATTTCATTCGGTCAACAAATCATCAAACAACCATGCCGACCAAATTTCCCCGATTTTGATTTATGTACTCGAATTTTATGTAATGAAATCAAAAAAGGAAAGAAAAAAAAAATCAGGAAAAAAAAAATCAAAATGAAATTGAAATTTGGTTATGCAATATGAGATTGGAAATGATTTTATAACCAATTTTAAACTGAGCATGAGTATGTATATTACATGTAAAAACATGAAATTTAAATTGCTAAACGTTCAACATAGTAGTTTTATTGATACAGGAGAATCGGGGGATAAAATATTAGAATCTTACATGCAAACTATATTTAATAATATTTGGACCAAGCAATAGGAAGACAAACACACAGTGTGCCTAATCAGGTTGTGACCTGACTTTTCAAAAAAAAAAGTTTGTGACCTTACTTTTCAACACCTGACGTCCTATCTGAGCCCGTGATTAGAGTCATGAGTAGGTGGCGTCATTTATCAAAGAAAGTGATAGGCGTCAGATATCTGTTCTACCTCCCACAATAATTATGAATATCTCAATCATGGTTAAGGTAATCCTGGCCATCTAGTACTCTGAATTTGGCGTCAGTGATAGCTGAAAAGGGAAGTACTATAGACTAAAAGGAACGTCAGCATCAACTAGCTAGTTTATTCTCAAATAACCTATAACAAGGGAGAAAAAAGGAATCTACGAGTTACCAAATCCATATCATTATCATTATCAATTTTTATTTTTATTTTTATTTTTTATTTTTTATTTTTTATTTTTTTTACCTGGGACTAGGTATGTACTGTAAATTACCAATATGTAACTCCTGTTGCGCCAAAGCCTGCGGAAGCGTTAGGTTGCACTACTACAATGGTACTCCAATATTGCCAAGAACACAATCACATACACAAGAAGAACAAGTATTTAACGAGGTTGAATCCTCGGGAAGGAATAAGCAATTTTATATATCACCGTATAGGTTGGAATATACAAAGCTTTAGACGAGAAGAAGAGAACTCTTACTTAGTTCTGGTGTATTTTCTCTAGTTCTCTCTATGTCTATTTATACACATCAATAGGACTGGACACATTCCTTAACAATGATTACTTTCCTAAAAGTATAGGGTTTCCTAACTTAGCTCTAAGAGACAAACCTCTTAAGCTGTTATACTTAGGACACAAGTACTTGGTTTCCTTAACCAACTAGATTTCCTAATCTAGTCCTTGACCGACCTACCAACAATTCTCCACCTCGGATCATGCATTCATGCATGAGACGATCAATAGATAAAATCACCTCCATCTTCCAACGTCGATTGAACCATCATTGGCTGCCTACGTATCCTCAATAAGAATCAAACCCGATCGTAGTTCTCTCAAATGGTCTTGTTAGAAGACCTCCACCAGGTTCCTAAGAACCTCTACCCCAAAAAGGGCCTTTCACCAAACCGGAAGGATGTGGATCAATTTCAAACAATGTCGAAACTTGATCCCAGAAACTGCTTTAGTCAACATATCAGCTGGATTATCTTTGGTATCGATCTTCACAAGTAGAATGTCTTCTTCTTCAAGAATTTCTCTCACAAAGTGAAATCGTACGTCTATATGTTTAGTTCTAGCATGATGCACTTGATTCTTAGCCAAATAAATTGCGCTTAGACTATCACAATGCACAGGCAGTTGGTCTTGCACAACTCCTAAGTCATCTAGTAAACCTTGTAACCATATAGCCTCCTTAAATGCCTCAGTCACTGCCATATACTCCGCCTCCGTAGTTGAAAGCGCCATAGTAGACTGCAAGATTGATCTCCAACTTACTGGTGCTCCTGCTATGGTAAATACATACCCTGTAGTTGAACGTCTCTTGTCCAAATCACCAGCATAGTCAGAATCCACATACCCAACACACAACTGATTGTTACTTTTATCCTTCACAAACTCCAAGCCAACATCAATTGTACCATAAAGATACCTTAAAATCCATTTCACAGCATGCCAATGTCCTTTACCAGGACAATGCATATAACGGCTAACCATACTAACTGCATGTGAAATGTCCGGCCTTGTACATACCATCATATACATCAAGCTACCAACAACCTCAGCATATGGGACTTGAGCCATATACTTTTGCTCTTCTTCAGTAGTGGGAGACATACGAGCATTCAACTTAAAATGAGCACCAAGGGGAGTACTTACAGATTTAGTTCCTTCGTATACACCAAACTTCTGTAACACTTTCTTCAAATATGCCTTTTGAGACAAACAAACTTTACCCTTCTCTCTGTCACGTTGAATCTCCATGCCAAGAATCTTCTTAGCTTCTCCCAGATCTTTCATCTCAAATTCAGATGACAACTTGCACTTTAAATTATCGATTTCTTTCTTGTTATTCGATGCAATCAGCATATCATCGACATACAAGAGCAAATATATGAAAGATCCATCACGTAGCTTCTTAATGTATACACAATGGTCATAGTGACTTCTTGTGTATGTTTGGCCTATCATAAACTGATCAAATCTCTTGTACCATTGTCTTGGAGACTGCTTCATCCCGTATAACGATCTCTTTAGTTTACATACACAATCTTCTTTTCCAGCAACCTTGAACCCACTCGGCTGAGTCATATAGATCTCCTCTTCTAGATCACCATGTAAGAACGCCGTCTTGACATCTAGCTGAACTAGGTATAAATCATATTTTGCTACCAAGGCCAACAAAATTCGGATTGATGAGTGTTTTACCACCGGAGAGAACACCTCATTGTAGTCAATCCCTTCTCTTTGGGCATAACCTTTTGCAACTAACCTTGCCTTGTAGCGTACTTGATTCACCTGAGATCCTTCTTTCTTAGTATATACCCATTTGCACCCAATGGCCTTCTTACCGTTCGGATGCTTTATAAGAATCCATGTGCCATTCTTATAGAGAGACTCCATTTCGTCCTGCATTGCACCTTCCCATTCTTTGCACTCTGCACTACGTACAGCTTCTAAATAGTAAGTAGGAGTACCATCTTATATAACTGGTAATGCATAAGCAATGTAATCATTCATCCAACCAGGCTTCCTGGTTGATCTTCTTGGTTTGCTGGTTGCTATGGTCTCCGTGACCGTAGCTTCTGTATCTTCTACTGACTCTTGTTCTCCTTCCTCAACATTGTCACTATCATTTGGAACTTCAGTAGTTACCTCTCTTGTAGACTCAATATCTTCATAAGTATTCTTAACAGATACAAACTTAGCTGGAATTAGTGGAGTTGCATCAATCTCCACCTGCTGCAAAGCCTCACTAGTACTGGTGCTTCTGTCCTCCACCTGCTGAGAACCCCAAGACATTACCATAAACATTTCATTAAATGTGACATCTCTACTCATGACTATTTTCTTCTCAACTGGATTCCAAATCTTGAAACCTTTTACTCCATTCGTCATACCCACAAAGATTCCTTTAACATCACTGATAAGTGCATATTTCACATATATTTGGTGTTAATTCCATGCTAGTATTTGATGGTTTTCTTGCAGATTATTGTGTGTTACGCGTGTTTTCTTTTATTTGTGTGTTATTAGGTGAATAATCCAAAAAGAAGTGAATTCGAGCATAGTTGTGCAATGAAAGAAACTAGCTAAGAGTGAGGAAGGACCATAGACCAAATGTAACTCGTTCAAATACAAGATTTCTACTTTTCATACTGTAGATGACGAGAAGGGGAAGCCAACGGCGAAAGAACGGAGTCATTCGGAGTTCGTATGAAGAAGTTATGGGAAAAATAAGAATGAACTTGGAATTAAACTGTCAGTCTTCCAGGTCGATGATTGAATGTGCATCTATTGTTAAGGGGCACCCTCACTGCGTTAAGGGACACCTTCCTGTTAAGGGGTATTCAGTTCAAGGGAAGTGCTAAAGGGAGTCCGGTCTGTTACTCAAGGGGTTGTAAACATTCGAATATTGTTAATGGCACCTGCAATACTGATAAGGGGCCGCCATCATCTTCTTCACTTTCACGACCAGTCATGGTTGATACCGTTGACGGAGCTCGATGGAGTTTGCTGCTGGTGTTTGACAGAGCTCGTGATGGATATGCAGCAGTTGTCGATAGGCAATAAGGCAAGTGCAGAGATTCAGTTGAAGCTCAGTTCGATAGAGAGCTCGAGTTGCAAGAGGAGATCGAGAATGGAGTTGTTGTAGAGCTGTTGCTGCTCAGTGTAGGTGTTGCTCAACCAGGAAACGTGAAGGCTTGGGTAGAGACGAAACAGCAAGTCCGATGGCAGAAATGGAGGAAAGCTCGAGCTGCTGGAATTGTGAGAACAAGCTGAGTATAACGTTCGTAGAGGATTGGCAGAGAAAAAAAAAACATGGAAGTGTTGCCGGTGTTTGTTGGCTGATGGCAGTGACGATGAAGGAGGCGTTAGCTGCTGGTTCTCGATGGAGTTGTGGCTGGTGATTGTTCGACACTGGGTTGCTGTGATAAATGATGTTGCTGCCATGCATGAAGACGACGAACATAAAACCGAGAGGAATGAAGGATGGTCGATGGTAAGAACATGGAGATGAAAGGACGAGCTGTAGACAATAGCCGGAAGGTGCTGCTGGGTCAAATGAGTGGTGGACGTGGCTTTGTTACATCATGAGCACGTGAAGAAACACAAGAAGGTGGGAAGAAAAGTGAAGGTTGAGCTGTTTGTTCGAAAAGAAAATAAAGAAAGAATAAATGATGGAGCTCCACGTGAAGGTGTTGATGAAAGAAAGTGGGAAGAGAAACCAGACAGCAAAACGACAAGAGAAGAATTCGAAGAGACACATCACATGGGGCTCAGGCTGTTGCAGCTCGACATGGCAAGAGCACGTGAAGTTTCTGTTGTTTGAAAAGAAAAGTTCGAGCTGGAAAGAACAAAAGCATGAGAAAGTGATAGCAACGTGGGGTGGATACAAGGCGTGGGAGAAGATGCACATGGGTGTGATGGCCATGAAGAAATGGTCGGGCGTTTTCCCTATAAATATGCTTGAACTCTTCTCCCAGAACACAATCCCATATCCCACACACAATCTCTACACCTCTCTTCCCACAACTCTCTTCCCACACCCCTTCTACACACCCTTCTTAAATTCCTTCTTCTTTATTTTTGGTTAGTACTCTAATTATGAATAGCTAAATTTCTATCTAGGATTAGGGAGGAAATCCTACTATGTGTGCTATAATGTTTTGATTATTTTCTATAATAATTCTCTTGGTCCTTATTCTTGATTCGTAATGGTAATAATTTTCTTCATGTGTCCTATGATGCTTGATAATTGATTTATATATTCTATGTTAGAAAATAGCATTTTATAGTGAAAAAAATTGTTAGTTATTTGAGAAAAATAATTGTTTGAAAAGATTTATTTTCCGAGACGTATTATTTGTCCTAAATCGTCTTGAGTAATTTTGGGAGAATGTTATAGGGAATAGTTATAATCATTTAGTATGTGTAGTAGTGATGGAATCTTGACATCCTAGACTCTTTTAATTGAACACTAAAATCATTTTTAGCATTTCCATTATTTTATAAGTTAAATAAAAATCACCATCTTTTTGTCTAAAACCAAATCTTTAAAAAAAAGTCCGAGAATCAAACCCTATACTTATCACTTGTAAAACTGCATCAATCACGGTTATCAAGCTTGGTTTCACTAACATGATACCATGCAGGACAACCAAAGATATGAATTGAGTCATAATCATAAGCTGGTTTACCAAACCACTTCTCCATATGAGTTTTACCTTCTAATGCAGCTGATGGCAACCTATTAATGAGGAAGCACGCATATGTAACTGCCTCACCCCAAAACGCTTTACCTAATCCAGCATTAGATAACATACATCGTACCTTCTCCAGCAAAGTACGATTTATGCGTTCAGCTACCCCATTTTGTTGTGGTGTTTTCTTAATTGTGAAGTGCCTCTTTATCCCCTCATCCTGACATACTTGCAAGAACGGATCACTCTTGTACTCTCCACCATTGTCCGAACGTAGTACTTTGATCTTTCTGCCAGTTTGAGTCTCAGTTGCCTTTTTCCACCTCACAAAGATTTATAGAACTTCATCCTATGCCTCATGGTGTACACCCACACGCGCCTAGAATAATCATCAATGAACGACACAAACCAATGTTTACCTCCCAATGATGCATTCTTGGAAGGACCCCAAACATCTGAGTGAACATAGTCAAGAACTCCACTAGTATTGTGGATAGATGTGCCAAAGCTTGTTCTTGTTTTCTTGCCCTTAACACAATGCTCACAAAATGCTCACTTGCAGGCGATAGCACCTTTCAACAAGTCTTGTTGAATCAACCTATGCAACGACTTCTCACCTGGATGTGCAAGTCTCATGTGCCATAACTTCGTCTTCTCGGTAGCTGCACTTTCGATGTGTTCAGAAATAGACACATCCACTGTTGTTGTACTCCCAATCAAGTAATACAAGTTATGATAACGTATGCCCTTCATGATTACCATAGATCCAGAGATTACTTTTAGAACACCATTTTCAGCGACTAAATTATAGCCCTTAGCTTCCAAAGTTCCGAGCAAAATCAAATTCTTCTTTATGGAAGGTACAAATCTTACCTCCTTCAGCTCTCTAACCATACCATCATGCATCTTGATACGAACACTACCAATCCCAATTACCCTGCAGGTATGATTGTTTCCCATACGTACTTCTCCATCAAGCTCTTCAAAATTTGAGAACCAGTCACGATATGGATATATATGATACGTTGCTCCAGTATCCAATACCCATGTACCATCTGTAATAGTACAAGCTGATGGTGTCACAGTTAACAAGAAATCAGAAGCATCATCTGATTCTTCATTACCTTTAGCAATGTTCACCTCAGTATTACTATTATCTCCTTCTCTTGCCTTACGCTTGGTATAATCCTTAGCCCAATGACCAAAGTCATGGCACCAAGAACACTCATCTTTATGAAGTCGTGTTCTACTCTTAGAACGTCATCTACCTTTACCATAACCACCATTCTTCTTTCTCCTATCTGTTGAACGACCTCTTGCAAGAAGCAAGTCATTATTATCTTCACTTGCAAGGTCTTCACGATCCATCTTCCTGAACTCCTCACTACGCAATGATGTAGTAACCTCGGCGTATGTCATCTTGTCCTTGTCGTGCATTAATACTTTAATCACGGGTTCATACTTTTCAGGAAGAGAGTTTATCAGACACAAATCTTGTTCCTCGTCGTTGATCTTTTCATCATAGTTAACCAACTCAACAAGAAGTTTATTATATGAATCTAGGTGCTCGGTTAGGGTTGCACCTCTCTTCATGTTATATTGATACAAATTCCTTTTAAGATGTATCCTATTTGCCACGTTCTTCACAAGGTATTCCTTCTCTAGTTTTTCCCAGAGATCCTTAGCTGAAGTCTCGTGCTGATAATTAACTCTTACTGCAGTTGCTAAACAACCTCGTATCGAAGCGAGACATAATTTATTCATCTTGTTCCACTTCTTTTCAGACGTCTCCACTGGCTGAACTTCTAGAGCTTCTTCTAGGTCAAGATGAACAAGAGCATCCATTACGTCCGTTCTCCATAAACCAAAGTTATTGGTTCCTGTAAAATTTTCTACCTTGAGTTGTGATCTATGTGAATGAAGTATTTCTTCTTTTGTTTCTTTATCTTTATTTGTGGACTCCGAATGTTCTCCATTAGAATCGTTCGGATCAAATGGTTTTTCCCCGTCAACCATTATTCTTAAACAACCAAATATAGATAAAAAAACAGAACCTTTGAGATTAGTATTACCTCAAGCAATCTTCATAAAAATATCTTCACTTCAACTGCAATCTGAGTACCCGTATCCAAGAGCGTCTCCTTGCTCTGATACCAATTGTTGCGCCAAAGCCTGCGGAAGCGTTAGGTTGCACTCCTACAATGGTACTCCAATATTTCCTAGAACACAGTCACACACACAAGAAGAACAAGTATTTAACGAGGTTGAATCCTCGGGAAGGAATAAGCAATTTTATATATCACCGTATAGGTTGGAATATACAAAGCTTTAGACGAGAAGAAGAGAACTCTTACTTAGTTCTGGTGTATTTTCTCTAGTTCTCTCTATGGCTATTTATACACATCAATAGGACTGGACACATTCCTTAACAAGGATTACTTTCCTAAAAGTATAGGGTTTCCTAACTTATTAGCTCTAAGAGACAAACCTCTTAAGCTGTTATACTTAGGACACAAGTACTTGGTTTCCTTAACCAACTAGATTTCCTAATCTAGTCCTTGACCGACCTACCAACAACTCCCATTCCAACCATTTTACACGATCTTGCTACCTGACCAGCTGAATAACAGCTAGTTGACAACTATGCTGACATGGTCACGATATATAGGTGAGATGTAAAATTTTACGTTTTCCATGTCATCACCACTAAAACAACAAAAATAAAGGAAAAGATGGAGTAACCATGATTTCCAAATTCTGATTAAAAATCTTGGTTCCCAAATGACCCTAACTTCAAACATCTTAAACATATATTCTATTCCGTATGAATCCCTAAATTCAAAACTATATATTATCTAGATCGAAAAATGGTTTGAGTTCTAAAGAAGTTTGATTTTTTCTGAGGAACATATGTGGAGAAATTCCTCGTTAAAGTTCTGAAAAAAGAAGAAAAAATAAAACTTGTTTATATTGTCATTTTGTTGTTTGATGAAGGTTCTAAATTCCAATATACAACTTCAATTGTCGAGTCAAGTTGAAAAGATCTAGAAAAAATGAAAGTTCTGTTGTAGTTTTAGTAAATAGATTCAAAAAATTTAACAAGATAACTGTGTAATTAAGAGTAAAGATGTTGATCACAGAAGAATGATCAGTCAAAAATAAAACAAAGAATATTATAGATGGTGCCGGAGACAAGAAAAAGATCAGAGAGAAATTGGAGAAAGGGAAATTTTTGAGAAACAAGATCCAACTGTTTTGTTTGGTTATGTCATAGTGTTTTACACGTTGGAGACACCACGTCAACCAATTAACTCTCCACATCAGCTTTGATGTCAACTAGCTGTTATGTTAAGCGGGTAACATAGCATTTTCGCATTTTACATGTTGTACTTTGTTGTTAAGTAAATCTTTGATAAAGATTATAGGAAAGCCAAATATACCAAGATATATTTCTAAGATGGAATCAAAATATTCAATGAACATAATATTTTATATGTAATTTGCTACAAAATTAAATTACTTATTTATTTCAAAAGTTTATTTTAGCATTTTTTTTAGTATTAATTTTTTTTTAATTTTTATTTTTTGCAATCGTCATGGTGGATCCGTCACGACCTTAACGACATTGGTAAAAATATTTGAGTCGACATTATTCTAAATGTTAACAATGACGATTCTTTTAAATTTTAACTGATGTTGACCATAATAGCGACTCTATCAAATTGTTTTTCTGCACTTTTATCTATCATAACGATTTTACGCGAGAAAAATAGAATCGTCATGGTCATAACTCTCAACCATGATAATTCTTGTCAATTTTGAAACAATCGTCATAGTTTTGTATTTTAACCATAACGATACTTAAATTTTAAAAGAGTTATCATGGTTCTTATTTATAGACCATAACGGCTATGTTAAGTCGCCATGGTACAAATTTATTAACCACGACTATACTTGTGTCGTTAAGGTCTTAAATTTCAACCATGACGATTCTTACATATTTTGAAATAAAAATAAAAACTTGCTTAATTTTTATTATTGTCGGCATCATAATAAATTTTACCTGCGACGATTATTTAGTTTCAAAACAAAAATTGACAATGAAAAATCGTCACGTTCTAAATTTGTAACCTATGACGACTTTCTAATGTCGTCATTTTTTAAGCCATGACGGTTTCTCATAATAATTTCTTGACTTGATGAAAAGTCGTCATGGGCGTAATTCAACATGGTGACAATCCTTCATGCAAATCTGGGTTAAAAAAAAGAAATTAAAAAGAAGAAGTTTTTAAAAAGACAAAACATTTTTTTTTTGAAATGAATGACTAGTCTTTATTAAGTAAGATTAACACAACTAAATAAGATTATCCATAATTAAATAAGAGTAGGTTAGCCATTTTTAAAAATATTTGGCTAAGGGGTTTTGGAAATTAGTTTTGGATAACCCTTTTTTGTTTTATATGGTGTAGCCCTTTTAACTTTAATACCCCAATTAAATCAGGATTCAAAAATATTCAATAATTGGAAAGAAGATATTGTATCTTTGAATAGAGATAAAAATCATATCATTATGGTTGATCAAGCAGCTAAGTTTAGAAGAAGGTCTGCAACCTCAGGAGAATGGATAAAAATCATATCATTATGGCTGATAAAGCAGCTAAGTTTAGTACCAACCAATGATGGAATGAATTTGAATTGGTATCAATACTAAAGTTATTGTAGGCAGATTTAACCGAAAACAATCATGTCTTGTCACCAATCCAGACCAGAGAATCGTCTTCTTCATGATAAAAGATAATATAATTGAGCATTAATAAAATATTAGTCAACTCACTTATTTCGGCGTTATTAAATCTTCAATGAGTGATGCCAAGATCCCATGAAAAACTAGAGACGTCGACGATAGAAACATATGCATCCTTGATAGACATGTTTTGGTTGTTGGAAATTTTATAAAGATTAGGACATAAACGGTTCAGAGTACCTGTAGAATTTCATTTATCTTCCCAAAAACGAGTTTTCATTCCGTTACCTATATTGAATTGAATTTTAGAAAGAAAAAAAATCTTCAACAACATCAACTTGTTACCGAATTCCCACCCCATGATGAGCTTTACTTTGTTTAGTTCTCCACCCAAAATCCACCACACCATGTTTTTCTTTAATGATTTTAGACCAAATATATTTTCATCCTTACCCAATCTCCACCACCATTTCATTAGCAAAGTTATGTTCATCTTACTAAATTTTCTAATACCTAGACTACCCGAATGAAGAGGTTTACAAATTTTCCCCCCTCATACCTATTGATATATTTTTTTTACTACTATCATCACTATACCAAACGAAGTCCCTAATAATCTTTTCCATTTTTAGCAATGATTGAGTGAGGACACATGAATAGAGAGAAGAAATAAACAGGAATGCTCAAGAAAACATTTTAAATAAAAGTTAGTTTACCTGCTTTCGAAAGCAAACTATTCTTTCAATGAGCAAGATGACTTTTGCATAACTTTACCACTCTATCCCACTTATTGCAAGGCAGAGCTTTATCTCCCAAAGTAAGCCCCTAATAAATTTTTGGGAAAACAACAACTTCACAGCCAAAATTCAAAGGCAAATGTTCCAAATTCTCCACTTCTCCCACCGTAAAAATGTTGCTTTTATTAAAATTAGTACGAAGCTCGGAATCAAACTCGAAAGTCGAAAGATTATATTTGAGCATCATGCGTTGGCTAGTGTCAGCATCCAAAAATACAAGAGTGTCATCTGTAATTAGAACCATAATTATTTACCTAAATACTGATTAAGGTACAGTCGCGTTCCTTACACCTCTTGAATCTCACAAGACCCTGTGCACTTGATTTCCTTAGATGATATCACTCACGCCTAAGAGTTGTTATGACCCAAAATCGAAAACTTATAACCAAATCTATCTCTCACAAATAAGTCTATTCTGGTTGTTATTTCCGTCTTTAGATAAATCAAGGTGAATATAAAAATCAACTAATAATCCATTCTTATACTCCCAAAGAACAACCTAGAAATATTGGTCACCTCACAATAAGCCAACTGATTAAATGAAAAAGTTATTGCGGAATCACAAGAGTCTGAGACGAAGAACTGTTGTGATTACTTTTCATATCTTACCTAACGAAGATAAATCTCGAGAAAACCTTAGACAAGATTAAACTCAATATGATAGAAAAAGTAATATTAGAATACACAACTACAGAGAAAATAGTTGGATCTAACTTCACGAATCCCAAATGAAATCTTCAAGTCGTTAACCTAATAATGGTTTTGGAAAACCTAGGTTAATGGAGAATCGACTCTAGTTTGTAACTAGGACACACAGAAGTGTCGGGATTAGGTTTCCCAGTTACCAGAGTTCTCCCTCATATAGTCTTTCAAATCAGGATTGCTTACAATCAAAGCTAAGATAGCTTAGCAAAAAATTAATTGATATTCACCGGTAGATGAACTCCTGATTTAAGATTCAAGCTAAGTCTGCATAGAAAATAAGAAATCAATCTCCACCGTTAGATGATATTAGCTTGATACACACAAATGAGATATACATATATTTAGATATGGATGAACCGCACCCAAATGTATAAAAGGTTGGCTCAATAACAGTTAACATAAGTTAGCCATATGAACACTTATAGTTTAGCCATCTTCATCTTAACACTTCTAGATCAAATATGATGATCAATCAATCATGAAAGATAATCAAATGAATCTAAATGTGTTTTAAGAGAGTTGTTCAATTATTCACTATCTCGTAGAAATATCCATGAAGTAATTGAAACATAGTCGATTTGGTTTGTAGTTGTACAAAGTACTTATAGAAGAACATAATGCCATGGTTTGAAAAACAAGTTCGCATTCCTTATATCATTAAAGTTCCATGGACTTTAGTTCGCAAACAAACCTGAGTTCATGAGTATAACTTTTCATACTTACTGATTTTAGAACCTAATTACTGTGTTCGCAAACAGAGTACGCGAATAATAGTTCTGGACCTTTTTACAGGTAAACCCGTTCGCAAACTTAGTCCGCAAACAAAAGTTTCTGACCTGAACTAGTACTCCACAGTTCGCGTACCAAATACACAAACTGTGTAATATCCAGACATTGGCAGTGGTTCTAAAACTCTCATTTAATCATTGAAACATCCTTAGAAGACAACAATGGTAATCTTACACATACCACTAGCTTTAAGTAATTTTCAAGTGATCAATTGATCAATACGAAACTTCCCAAGTTAACATCAAATGACTTTCTCACACAAATCATGTAAGATGATTAAGGTAAATTTCACATGGTCATCTTGACTTAATATTTAGTTTCCAACAAATAGATTGTCAACAACTAAACTTGTCAAGTAGATTACGAAGTTAAGTTAAAGCTAACAAGCTTTCAACAATTATTTTGAGAAATAGATATACAAGATAAACTCGGCTCGAAATATCAAATGTGTATAACACAAAGTCTATATAGCTATACGACTTAGTCTCATTAGAAGATATAATAGAATAGACTTCTAAGTGATAGATATACCTTTTGTTGATGAAGTTCCTCCAAGATCTTCGTTAGTCTAAAAGCTCAATTACACACTTCCATCCTAATCCGAGACATAGCTATAAGTAGACTAGAAATCAAGTATATAGTTTTGATCAACTAAACTTGACAAACAAGCTTGAGATAACAATGCTTACGAGTTCAACCGAGCAGTGCTCTAACAAAAGTAGAGTTGAATTTATAGGGTGTGGAAATGTGGCAGTTTTTTGTTGTTGTTGGAAATTTCGAGCCACATTGGGCCAAGGCTCGTCTCAGTTGGAGCCGGTCGTATTAGACTGCAATGTCGATTTTCTTTATCCTAATAAACCCCTTGTCCAATGCCCAAATATTAACTTTTCCCATCCACCTAGCCTGTTAAACACTCTAATTAGATGTGTCCCATTGGAGTTGCTCTTAGGAAGGTTAATTTTGGTATAAAAATAAATATTTGGTTAAAGAGTGTGTTTTTAGTTTACTTCTAATTGTTTTACCAAAACTGAAATCGTGGTCCCAACAAAAATAAATAAATCATGGTCCCAAAAAATATTATTTTTTGACCCTATACGGTCAAAGATAGAAAGCCTTATGGATATAAGCTTATATTCTTGGACTTAAGCAACAAGGACTTTGACTTGATCCGTCATTAACATCCGGATCTTGAATAGTAGGTAGTTTGTTATGGATAAAACCCATTAATCACTTCCTCATTTCGAATTCGAGAAGCGTTAAGGATGAGTCATGAGTGTGCTATTTCAGAAAGAGTACTGTTACGCTTCACCCTATTTGTAGACTTTGCAGTTTGCAGTGAAAGTACCATCTCCAGACGACTCAATCCTAGTCGTTACACTAGAAAAAAGAAAATCATCAAGATGATCACACTTTTACTTTTCCCTTCTATCAACGTACGACCTTTTTTTAGTTGGAACTTGTCACTCGCCCCCCTTAAACTTGATTTTCTTGTGGTTCCACGTTGAACTTTCTCGTCCACAAAATCCTTGTACATCGGTGCTTCTGTAAGCGTGTTTGTGATTTATTCGTTGGCCGTAGCCTTTTGCTACCCAACTCATCTTCGGCTTATCGCCTTTTCTTCTGTTATTTTTCTTGCCATCATAGTCTTTCTTGACTCCAGGTTTTGCGACATTACTCTTTGTTACATTTTTCCATTTGTTTTTTTTCACGACTTCTTGAGTTGGTTCGCAAGTTGCAGAATGAAAAAATAGTGACACTGGATTTCCGTATATCTCATTTATACTTCTCGTTCGCAAAGGTCTCTCGCTCGAGCTTCCTTCTGACGACGATGGTTAAATTCGCTCTAATCTTGGGGGGATTGAGGTGGTGAAACATCTTGCACAACTGGTTTCGGTGGCACTTGTTGTTCTTCTTCTTATAGGATCGTAAGGAAATCATACTCCCTTTCTTGAACATCCAAGTCCCAGACGCCTTCTTCATCGAACTCCACATCTCCGCTTATGATGACCTTTCGGTTGGTCGGATCATATAACTTATATCCCCTACATCGAGCATCATAACCAATAAATATACACTTCGCACTCCTGTCACAAGCATATGCAATGCTTCCAAATACTCGCAAATGCGCAACGTCGGGTTGAACTCCACTCCACGCTTATTGAGGAGTCATATTCCAAACATTCTTCGTGGGACACCGGTTTATCAAATAAACCTCAAATCAACTGCTTCAGCCCAAAACTCCCTGGGAAATTTCTTGGTCTTCAACATACTCTGGGCCATGTTGAGAATTATCTTGTTTTTCCTTTCGGCAACTCCATTTTGTTGAGGTGTATATGGAACCGTAAGAGGCCGACAGATTCCATTGTCTTCACAGTAAGCCTCGAATTCCTTCAAAGTAAATTCACCTCCTATGTCTGATCTCATAGCCACAATTTCAACGACGCTCTCTTTCTCCACATGGGATTTAAATTTCTTAAAATTTGCAAAAACCTATGATTTTTGTTTCAAGAAATAAACCCACGTCTTCCGACTAAAATCATCCACAAATATGAGGAAATAATTATTTCCACCATAAGAACTTGGCTTTAATGGTCCACAAACATCTGTGTGAACCAACTCGAGCGGTTTTGTGGCTCTCGTCAATGTTTCCTTAGGAAAACTTTTCCTAAAATGTTTTCCAAGTAAACATCCTTCACACAACTGATCTGGGTGGTCTATTTTTGGCAAAACTCTAACCATCTTTTGTTTGGACAATAACTTTAATCCTCCAAAATTGAGATGTTCATACCTAAGATGCCAAAGCCATGACGAGTCTTTCACACAAGCATTCAGACATCTCGCGACATCATTTCGAATGTTCAGATGGAATATCCTATTTCCTGTCATCGACACTTTGGCAATCAATCTTCCTCTCTTATCTCTTATGAAAAGACTAAGGTTTTCCATATTCATCCTATAGCCTTTTTCTAAGAGTTGTCCCAAACTTAATATATTCATTTTTACGTTAGGGACATAATAAACATCGGAAATAAACTCATGATTTCCATTTTTTAGATTAATCAAAAAATTTCCAAGACCACTCACCAGTGTTTTTTCTCCATTCTCGAACGTCACGTTGCCAAAAACTGATTCATCAAGATCCACGAACTTCTCCTTTGTGCCGCACATATGTTTGCTTCCTCCCGTATCAAGCACCCACGTACAGTTTTCATCGTAGTCATCTCCTTTGCACGCAACTAACAAGGTCTGGTCTTCTTGATTTTCTTTACTAACATAATTAGCTTCTTCTTCCATGTCATCCGATGAAAACCAACATTCCCGAGCATAATGACCACGCTTATGACAATTATAGCATTCAACTTGAGATTTGTCATACCTTGGCATGTTATTGTTTCGCCATGAATTATCTCCTCTACCACGACCTCTTATAGAGCTTGACCACTTGGCCCCTCTGATCATTGTTATTCTTCTTGCCTCTTCCTTTTCCTCTTCCGTCGTCGTAGCCGCGTCCTCTTCCTCTAGCATTACTACTAGAGCTCTCTCCTTTGTATTTCAAAGTGAGCTTTGCTTGTAGAACTTGTTCTACTACTCCCTCTTTGCTTCTCTTTCTCATTCTGTCTTCATGGGCCTGTAGCGATCCCATGAGCTCATCTACGGTCATGTATTTGACGTCTTTGGACTCCTCAATTGCGACGACGATTGGAACGAGTGACCGCAATCAGGCACGGAGCTACGCATGATCAAGGGGGGACATCAGTCCCCCCTAAAATTTCTAAATTACATATTAGGCTTTAATTAATTATCATACTAGGCTTGAAAAATTTAAGAATTTATAGATTTGTCCCCCTTATCTTTATATATCACTTAAAGAACCTTGATATCTCTATTATATTTACGATAAAAACTATTGGTAGTGGACATTTATCATAGAAACTCGGCTTGAATACCAAAATTACGTCGAAAAGAAATGGAAACTATCAAAATATTAAATCCAACCACTAAGTTAAATGTCTACAACTTAATGGGTATCTTGGTGATATCATTTGAAAAAAAAAAAACAACGGTCAAAAAAAAATTGTGATCTTCGACCGCTTACTTTTACGGCATTAATACTTTTCCTATATATATTTGTCCCCCCAAACAATTAAACCTAGCTCCGTCCCTGACAGCAATATTTTTTCGATCACACGAGTATCACTCATGACCTCACCATTTCTTCTTAGTTGATTGAGGACAACTAAAACTCTTGAAAAATAATCTGATATTGATTCGAACTCTTCCATGGAGAGAGATTCAAACTCACCTCTTAGAGTTTGCAACCGTACCTTCTTTACTTTGTCCACGCCTTTGAAGGAATTTTGCAAAATTTCCCACGCCTTCTTTGCATTAGCAGCTCTTGATATCTTCTCGAACGACGACTCATCCATGCCTTGATAAATAAGGAATAAAGCTCTTTTATCTCTCTTTCTCGATATACGCAACATATCCTTTTATTTTGCGGCAGCTCCGCTTCATCCTCCGGTACATAACCTTTCTCTATGATTTCTCAAGTATCTTGCGAGCCTAATAACGCCTTCATTTGGATGCTCCAATTTTCATAATTTTCTTTAGTGAGTTTAGGAATATGAAACAGAAACATCACTCCAGCCATTAGGATCTATGGCTCTGATACCACTTTGTTGGAAATGAGTTTGGGGTTAATGGCTAAATGGGGTATTGAAAGTGATTTGAAAATGTGGCTAAACAGGCTCACAATCACTCAAAGTTGGTGTTTAAAGAAAACTGAATTTTATTGCACTCAACAACTGTGGTCGTACAAGAGACCTTAACTTTCTTACAAGCACTCACTTACTTTAGCTTTCACTCAACTACTGACCTTGCTACCAACTACGGGATTTTACTCAACTACTCACTCAACCTTTACCACTCTTTGGGCACTCACTCAGTTACAAGTTCCAACTGATTCCACAACTAGCTATTTATAGCTTTGCTTGACCGACTCTCTAAAAACTCTAGAACTTTCACCAACTATCTAGTCTAAACTCTAGAAAACTATAGTCACCGACATTGTTTACACTCTTGTACATTTGACTTTGACCAACTAGAACATCCTAGTCTCTTAGACTTAGCTAGAATGTTCTAAACTAGCATATCACTTTCTTTCTTTTAATTCTTCTAGATTAATCTTGATTTATCCAAATCAAGTTTACTTTTCCAACATTTTTATCGTTGCACTTTGCACTTGTTTGTTCTCAGTAGGTTATTTTCTGGAATTCCAATTTATTTAAAAAACACTGCTTCAGATCACAATTTTAGTGAATTGGACAAGGTAAGAGCATCCACAGTCACGACCAAATTTGGAGACTATAACCAAATTTGGTCGTCAATCGAAACGCAGTGGGTGGGACTAAACTCAAATATAGTCCAGTTTTCTAGGGTTTGAGACTATATATGGTCACCGACACGGACTATAACCAATATGGTGGGGCGAGAGTATAGTGAGCGTGCGTGTATAGACGTAGGTATGGCATGAGTTTAGAATCAGACGTTTGTTTAAGTAGCGCTTGTGTTGGACGAGGTTATTGAGTCCGCCTAAGCATACGTTGATTAAAGGTACACCAGTCTCCCAGACGTTAATTTCAGTAGCGCCCCATATTATTAACTTTCTTTAGTAAGTTGTATAAATCATAAAACTTAGCGGGGCACTTACAATACTAGCGCTTGGACTATGGGACGTTGATTTCATTAACGTCCCATACGAGACGTTTCTGTAATATACGCCTCACATCGAACGTTCGCTAAATCAACGCCCTAGTCAGGTGTGGATTATATCAACGCTCAACCATAGGACGAAATTTTATCAGCGCTCGGTATCAGGCGTTATTTCTATTTACGTCGGACTAAACTTTAGTCGTTTGCCATTACGTTTGAGTGCAGAAAAGACTAAGTTTTTTTGGTCTTTGGTCTGATTTTTGGTATTTGGTGGAGTCCATGACTGTGGTTGCTCTAAGCACTACTCAAACTGATGATAAAATTAAATTTCATAAGATATCAAAATATACATGTGACCCAGTGGCGATTCCTATCATTATACATTTGAGTTCAGTCAAAACCATAATAAGTTAACCGATCAAAAAAAAAAAAAACCATAATAAGTTATGGCCGGATCATAGCTTGTGTTAGATATCCTGCACGGACAAAAATTTCATGAACATATTTGAAACCATCAAGCTCAGGGACATCAAGGTGGCGTTTTTATACACATACCCCGCTGGCCACAGGGATAAACAGGGAAATACTTTTGGTAGTAGTGTATAATTTTGACCATGCATGTGTGAGAATCAAGGCTTCCTAGCTGTAGCCCCTGCACTCCCAAATGCAAGTACAACTGCAAACCTCACCAAAAGAAAGTAGCTAGCTAGCCAGCTGGGGTGCATCAACAACGACCCTTTGTTTTGTAGGTGTTTTTTTTTTTTTTTTTTTTTTTGATACCTTAAATGTGCAAGTTCATTTTCTGATATAACAGGTCTACTTTTGTAACTTTTGTCCGTCATTGTGTAGGATTGGTAGGAATTAAACATAAAATAAATATACACTGTCAACGTTTAACTTCTTCATTTTTTTCTTCATTTTGTCCGTAATAGTGGGTATCAAATTGTTTGGGGTGTACCAATGCAAGGTTTAAGGATGTTTTGTCTTATACCAATATTGGTACACCCCCAAGCAATTTGGTACCCCCTATTAGCAGCCATGACATTTTCTAGGACTTAACCAGCATATATTTGTATGTCTTACATAGATATGGTCAAATGAACCTTCCCAAGGTTAATTCCCGATGTTAGTCATCCACGCTTGAAAGATCAATAACACCGTTACCCCATAGAAAGGTTGTTATCCCCTATAATAGCTTTGTTAAACGCAGAATCCATTACAAGATTTTTGGAACTTTTCATGGCCCTTGAACGATGAGAGTATTACCCTCAAAGAACGGAAAGCTGTTGAATAATCTAAGTTTTGGGTTCATTAGCATGGTGTGTGCAGTTTGGTGTGATAAGTAGAAATGATCCATCCCAAAAGGAAACCACCAAATGAAGCAGCATGCTAGATAGTTCAAAAGGTTCTAACACCCTCGTTTACAGCCTTATTTGGATGACCACAGTGATAGGACGAGACTGTTTTGCCATTCAGCTCAGGTAGAATTTGACTCACTTATTTGCACAGCTCGCTAATTGATAATGAATAGTGAACTGCAGTTTCTGTTGGACTTGCACATGATAGAGTGAAGGAACTTCACTAAATCCCAAACGAGGCCATATAAGATTTAGATGTTGAAGAATAGTCAAGAGATAAACCCTCATATTGAAAGCAGCTATGACTCTCAAATTAGGCAAAGTTGGTTCTTTCTTTTGTTTTACATTGCTTTCTGAAGTGTTGTACTATTTGGCTAATTAACAGAGTAGCATACATACTTCAGGAGGCTAATTTTGGATCATAATGCATGTCTGGTTAACTAAAAGAAATATATATAGTCAAGTTTGGCTACATTTTGCATGGTAAATTCTTATCATCACTGCAAGCTTCAGCATATGATGTTCCTTTTTTTCCCTGCTGCAATATTGTTGGTAATACTAATAATCCATGGGCCAAATTGAATCCATTCCTCATGCAATTTGGAACTTAACAAGCCATAAACTAACACACCTCATAGGCATACCATACATATACACCTTTTAGGATGCAATCTAACTTAACAAGGATTACTGGTTGAACATGCATTTAAAATACAAACTGAAAGGAGCAATGTTGGAACTCGGGCATACATTATTACAAAGGAGATGTTCCTTTCATAACAGATAGACACTGATGAAGATGGGCTATATAAAAAAACAGGCTTTGAAGACTCTGCCTGCATACCTAGTGAGACACCACCAACATCTACCTCAATCAGCATGAGTATTTTAATCAGAAAGATTGTGATAAAGTTCATTATGTGAGCCTGGATTTTAGGTTAGGTGGGTTATTATTGCACCTTGACTAATTTTCAGTAAATATTTGTGGAAATTATTATTATTATTGCATTTTTTTTTAACTGTGCCATCCATAATTTTTGTTCGGTCTTGTAATACCCATAATTGTTCCAGCTTTTTTCATCATAGCTGCGAGAACAAATTTGGCACTCTTATCCCAAAAAAAAAAAAAAAAAGAGAACAAATTTAAGTGACTCAGATGAACCGGAGTTAACTCAGTTTCAATCCTCTTCAATACTAGCAATCTCTGATCATCAACTTCTTAGTCTGCATGCAATACCAATTAATGTCTTCATCTTTCTTTGTTTTCTATGTTGTTGTGTTTTAAAATTCAAATTTGAGAAGCGTATTATTTCAGCATAAAGTACCGTTACCCTCTAATGTAACTTTCTCTAAACGCTTCACCCTATCAGAGGTCTGCATATTCTGCACTTCCAATGGAATTGAGACGCCTATTGTACCTTCCTGCAACGAAAGTACATCTTTAGAAGAATCAATCTTAGCCGTTGAACTTGAAGTACAATTTCATGCTCAAAACAAGTAAAACCCATTAAATTTCATGAAAAATAATGCAGAGAAAAAATTGAAGGGACTTTAAAGAGAGTAGAGACTTGCGTTTCTCATACCCATCTCAACAGAAGTAAGAACCCTAAAATCATTTTTAGAAAACCATCAACATAGCTTGTTAGATATTCATGAACATGTTTGAAACCATCAAGTGTTGATAGTGGAATCTTTACTTCTCTACAACCATACCACCACAACTAAGTTAAAGTATTATTTGTATACTTCTTTACTTCTTCTTCACCGGACATAATCTCCATTTCCCTCATAAATTCCAACTGAGGTATGTTTTCTGTTTCCTTTAGTGTTTTTTTTTTTTTTTTTGCTGTTTTAGAACTTTGTTCTTCAATTTTTTTCTTTGGTTTCAGCCTCTCAGCAAATTCCCAAAACCCATTTTCGTTTTGTGTTGTAATTCTTAGAACTTGTTTTTCTATCTTTCTTTTTTGTTTCCGAGAAATGATGCAGCCTTAGTTTTTCTCCGTGTTCTAACTTCTGTTTATCTTTTCCCAAATACCCATTTTAATTTTTTTTTCAATCATCCCTGTTCAAAACACTTTCTGTCTTCTCTTTACTTCAGTTTTCCTGTTGGTTAATTATTTAAGATCTATCTGTTGTTTATGTGTACTACTTGCTTCATCTAATGTAGATTCTTTTTTTACAAATTTATTTCAGGTCCTTTATCGTTGCACTTTGCACTTCTTCTAGGGTAAGCACTACTCAAACTGTTAACTTGTTTCTTATTATTCTTTGTGTACTACTTTCACCTCTGTTCATCAACGTATTCATGGAATGTTCTAGTTTACTTATGAATTTTCTTTTTTTCATTGTGTTAGGATGGAAGGGATGATGTTACACAACGTGCAGATTTATCTTGGTAATCGTCAGCCAGCAAATCCAGAAAAGGGGAACTATGAAGTTTATAATGGTCATCATGGTGAACAAAACATTACTGCAAGGTTGTATGTTGATCATCAGAATGTCTATAATCCCCTGCTAGTTCCATCAATACTTCGTGGTGGGAATACTTTTACCTATGTTTTGAATTACAGAGGTTATACGATTTACAATGGTAAGGTCTATTATATTTTTGATCCTTACCTATTTAGATTGTCGGACATGAGAGGTGATGATGAATATCCTCTGCTCGATGGTAAGAGGATTAATATTTTATCTCTGAGAATTCACGGGTGTTTTCTTCATGGAATACAAGAGCTAAGGCTAAGGGATATACCTTCATGGCATCATACTTTTAATGAGTTTGATGTTGTGATAACATCTATTTCAAACGTCCTTGTGGTAGCAAAGTTAGTTATTCAAGAACAAACTAATCTTGTGTATTCGGATCGACATCAACAAGATTTAAGAGGTAACTGATTTTCATTTGTTCTTAGAAGATTCTCTTTATAAAAACTTTCACTTTTTTCCTCTCTATTCTCTCTTTTTAACAATGTTATTTGTTTTATTATTTCAGATTTTGCTTCTATCTGGTACCTTCATTGCTTCTGTCAAGGTGGTGGTGCAAAAGTAATTTCTTATGAGGGGAGAAATCTGTTGAGTATGTTATCGAAAGCAGTGGAATCTGATCTATTACCAGCTTTCAAAATTGATGCAAGAAATATCCTAAGGCATCCAGTTTTCTGGTCGCCTACAACGTGTATCGGTTTCATCCAAAAACTCGGAGAGCTCCTGCAATCAGAATATATTAAGGGTATTAGTCAAGGTAGGGTGAAGACTTTTAAGGACCTTATCAATGAATCTGGTGTAACAGCATGGAAAATGCAGCTTTTTAATGACTGTAAAAACTTACAAGAACTCGATGAACTCCTGGCTAGAGTTAAAGGTGTGAAAGAAAAAGTATCTGTAGATTTCTGTATTGGCATTCGTCATCTGACTATACATTATCCTTCTATCAGTGTAGAAAACCAGGTTACTTTTGAACTTTTTTTTTAATTTTTAATTTTTTTTTTTTTTTGAGTTAGTTTTTTTTTTTTCTTAATCTTTTTTCTTTTTTATTGTTTCAGAATCATTTGAAGGCTCATCCCTGGCCTCTCTGGATGAACATCAGTGAGGTGAACGAAAGCTTCCTAATGTACTGTTATACTGCAGTGGAATCATTTTTTGGACGTCGAGCACAAAATTCAACTAACAATCTGGATCGATGGGTTCTTAGAAATTTTTTCAACAACTACTTAATTCTTCCTGTTGCTGCTGTCTAGTCGGCACTTGTTTAATTCTGAACTTCTAGGGTTTTACTTTATGTCGCCCTCTTTAAGTTTGTACTAAAGATTTTTCTTTTTAGGCTCTTTGTCTTTGGATCTCTTTAGTATCTATTCTTGTTTAATGGTTTTAATATAATTGGAGATTAAATTAAATTAAGCACGAATTAGTATCTGTTCTTGTTTAATAGGAAATTAATTGTAAACTGATCACGAATTATCAAATGGCAGCAATAGGATGTTGATTACTTTGACTTCTACTTTCTTCTGTTTGCATTACTCTATAGGAAGATTTAACAGTAACTCACCATGGTTGCTGGGCAGCCAGATTGTGTCATTCCCTCTAAAGCAAATTCTAATTTCTGGAATAGCTTAATTGAACATTTGAATCTTTCTTGGGTATTCCAACTAGTGTAACTCCAGATTATGTTCCTTTCAAATCTGGGATTCATTGCAGGTAAGTTACAAACTATTGAGTTGTCTTAAGCTATTACAATTTCAGTGGTCAGATTCCTTGAATTTTGATTGGAATTGTTGCTTTCTTTTGTTAGGGATTATCAACTTGTATACGAATGATGCTCTCTACTCAAGTAAGTGATTTTTTAATTTGTTAGGGATCACAGCTTCGGATATGGGCACACTTTAATTTGAATTGCTTCAGGCTCTTTTGACTGCTATTGGAGTTGGTGAGAAATTGGCGACTGCAATTGGGATGATGATGAGAATTGGAATCTGTTAATAGTGGTTTTTGAGAGACTTTACTGGAATGCTTGGTGGTATCTTATTCACCTTTTACCAGGTATGTTCCTTTTCTATTTGGCCTTTGTTTTGATTTATTGTTATTTCTCGTTGAGAATAATCTTCCGAAGTGTTTGGTTAGTGGAAGTATTTTGATGGAATGTGCATATATTCACAAGTTTCATCCAAGTTAAAACCGATTAATTAGAAACAGCTCTGTTGTTATATATAGCGTTATTGATTATAGAGTCTTTCCCTGTTTTATGAATTACAATATATATTATGCTCGCTCACAATTTCCTCCCCTCCTCGCAGGGCCCTAATCTGGACAATAATGCTAAAATGTGGCGTTTAGTTGCAGACCTTATGCTGATCTATGTCATGCTCTAGTCTCTTTTTTTCATTGACATGCTCCTCCGTGATAAGATTAACAAATTGAAAATTGCATAACCCCTTATTAATTTGTATTTGGCGTTACTTGGTATTACTTATATTGCAGGCATGCTGGCGGACCTTGTTTCTCTTTTATTCCCTTCTGCTTTTGTTGTGATAGTCTGCTTGGGTAGCATATCGAGATCATTCAGTAAGTAAATAAACTTTGTCTATTAATACATTGTAGCTGGAGTTGCAAGTGGAGCAACTAGAGCTGCTTTGACACAGCATTTTTCACTTCAAAATAATGCAGCCGATATATCTGCCAAGGTGCTTACTTATTCCTCGAGTATCCATTTAACGATTTGAGAACCATTGCTTGGAATATTGTTAAATCTCACCAACTTATTGCCAATTTAGAGGAAGGAAGTCAAGATACACTAGCAACAATGGCAGGAATGATTTTAGGAATGCTTCTTGCTCGCATCACAATGGGACATCCTATAGCCATCTGGCTCTCTTTCTTATTAATCGATTATTATTGTCAAACTATCTTCTTCTTCATCTACTTTTCTCTGTTTCTTCTTCTTCTTATTCAATTCTTTTCTTTCTTAGTCTACAGCAATCTCTACATTGTTTTCTTTCTCTAATACCACATCAGTTGGCTTCATATCAAGTGCTAATGAATGCTTTCTTTTTTTATTTTCAGCAAAGTACAGGGCTGTCTGTCGCCTTTCGCTGACAACATTGAATTGCCAAAGAAGCTCAATTTTTTTACAGCGTATCATGGAAACTGGAAAAGGTATCATTTGGACTAGCTCTAAATTGCATCATATAAATAATAGTTTTCTTTCTTTCTCTTGTCCATTTGTTGTTGTGTGGTAAATATTAGCAGGCCGCAATATATTAGTCAAAGTATATGGTGAAAAGTAAGATTAGAAGGAACAAAACCTCGTAAAGTTTTGGTCAGTTTCCTGAATAGCAAGACTTTTCCAGAATAGATGCTACTAACCTCTCTTTTTTACATTTTATGCTAAAGATAACTTTTTATTACAGAATTAACCCCGTGGAGTGTATCTTGTATCCATATATTACCTTCCTGGAAATTTTCAATAACTAGTATGTGTATCCCATTAGTTTGTATAACTTACGTCGTTGCATTTTTTTCATATGGATAATTTCCCAGTTATCTCCTCCTGGACTAGCTTATGGCGCTCAAAGACTGATGATTTGCTTCATAAGAGGATACACTTAGGGGTCAGAGTTTCTTCACTTGACCACAAGGATATGTACGTTTGCATCTTCTTTTTATTTTGCATACCTGACTATGTAATGACTATTTGATGTACTTCACTAACATACCTCTGTAAAATTCCCTGGCTAGTACAGGGTTGACCTCTCAGGTTCATAATAATGTGGTTGTACGCTTAAATCATTGGTGGAAGTTCATCTGCCCTTTTGCTCTTCTGTAGTATAAGTAGTGTAATGATTACATATCTTAAGTGACTTTTTCGCTTCAATCTTTTACGGATCTACTGAATTGGTTCTCGAACTCTAGGTAAAACAGGGAATACTGGTGCCTATCATACAGTACTTTCAACATGTGTGCATAGTATGGCAGATGGTCATAAAAAAAAAGGGTACCTCTGTAAAACTGTCGCATAAAATAGGTTGGGTACCTCTCTAACACGGTCACATAAAGTACAATGGGTATCTTATTTTCCAGGGTAAATAACAACTGGATCAAACCTGTTGTTTGATTTTTTTCAAGTGTTCAGTGTAAGAAAGTGCATTGGTGTTGTTTATTCAGGAAACTCTTTTATCTTCTGGAGTTCCAATATATAGGTTGAACTAGAAAGATTGACGGGGAAATACAAGTCATTTTTAACTTGTTTGTGGATTACAGATGAATTAGAATTCTCAATTTAGTTCTGATAGTGTAGGAGTTGTTGAAGATGATGAATTATAACATATGGCCAATCAGTAGATGATAATACATTTGTTCTTCCGAGAAGGCATGGTTGGTACATGTGATTTAGCTATTCCCAGTGTTGATAGTGAAGATCACCGTTGGTAGTGAATTCATCATATATATTTTATCCACCCATTGGTTTGCCGGCATTTGCTGCGGGTCATGTACATATGACAGAAGGTGATGTTGTGGGATTTTGTGATAAACAAGCACGATATGTTTAGCTGAAACTGACCACTGTGTGAACATAGGGCATGGTTGGAACTAAAAGATCTTACTTCATAGGATAGACCTCAGATTGAGTAAATGCACTTCCGTATGTGAGTTGGTAAAGTAGTTTTAGTTTCATAACATGCTATGTCATATTTCTGTGTTTTTGCAGACGATAAAAGTTTGATACTATGGCCTTTTCATGTGCAGTGCTGGAAATTTGAACGGCTCCCTGCTTTCCGGCCTAATAAAGAGAGACCTTATTGCTTCCCACTACACTATCGCTGGTTGGAACGAGGTTGGACTGACAGCATCCACCTTAATTATGAAAGGACCTGGGATGTTTTAATACTTACGACGGAAAAGATGTAAGTTATAACACCAGTTAGATGTTAAAAGTATTTTATGTGAAACCGTTATTTGTGAAACATAATTTCGAACATGATGTCGTTGGGCAGTTTGTATGGATGCCACTGCGATTTTTATAACACAACACACACGATTCAACTTTTTTCTGTGATTTCTGGAAAAGGCCCAGACTTGGCTATTTCATTACAACGAGTGCGAGTTGCAGCAACCAGAGAGATGCATGCTTCAGTTTCGGCTGAAGCATACTAAACCGAAAGCAGTGCTGCACCAAACAAAGACTTCACCAAATTGCTCGGAGGTGCTGCACCAAACAAAGACTTCACCAAATTGCTGCAGGTGTAGGTGAAACATTGGAAAAGGTTCTGCAAATATCAGTGTTGATACCTGCTGAATTTCTTGAAAAACAACGTGTTCTTGTTGCACATGTTCAAACTCTAATATTTACTAGGAAACTTTCCATTGTATTTTGAATATTAATGAGATTACAAAGAGTATATTTGTAGGTACTGATTATCGCAAGATAATAGTTCACGAGTATTATAATAA
>JAJJWX010004672.1:600000-765810 GCA_023529315.1 Papaver bracteatum | reverse complement strand
TAGATTCGAATTCCGTAGGAATATGAAGACACTTATAACCCTTATGAGATGGACTATAAACAATAAAAACATAAGGAGAAGAAAGAGGGTCCATTTTATGAGACCTAAACGGACGTAGATGAGGAAAACACAAACAACCAAATACACGAAGCAAAGTGTAATCAGGTAGAATTCCAAAAAGAACTTCATAGGGAGAAAAATTATTAACGGAAGTCGAAGGGACACGATTCATTAAATAACAGGCAGTGTAAAATGAATCATACCAATACGAAGATGGCACAGAAGCCATATTTAGGAGTGTAAGACCAGTTTCACGAATATGACGGTGACGACGTTTAACCAAACCATTTTGCTCGGAAGTATGAGGACATGAAAAACGATGAAAAATTCCAAGTTATTGGAGATGCGGAGTAAGTTTGCGATACTCATCAGTATTGTCAGACTGATTTTTTTTTATCTTTCGGTTAAAAAGATTTTCAACATGCTTTTGAAACAAAATAAATATAGAGAAAACATCAGATTTCTGAGACATAGGAAACATCCAAGTAAAACGACTATACGCATCAATAAATATGACATAATATTTGTAACCTTCATTAGATAAAATATGAGATGGTCCCCATATATCTGAGAGAATTAAATCTAATGGATTCAAATAAATAGTTGTACTAGATTTAAAGGGTAACTTATGACTCCTTTGATCATGACAAGAAGAGCAAAAACTAATAGTTTGGTTTGAAACTGGAAGAGAAAACTGAGAAATAACTTTGCGAACTGTGCACATCATTGGATGTCCCATTATAGCATGCCAGTCTTGTAAACTAGCACGTTCACCTATGCAAGCTTTAGGAGATTGAGACGAGTCATCAAGTTGATAAAGACCACCCTTTCTACTGCCACGAAGAAGGACCTTCCCGGTACATCGATCCTTCACAAGACAAAAATTTGGATGAAATTCAAATAAGACATTATTATCGGCAGTAAGACGAGAAACAAATAAGAGATTATGAGAGATTTTTGTTTCAAAAAGAACATTACGAAGCTGCAACTTACGATTGGGAGTTCCTAAAATAGAGGAACTGTTATGACCAACGGCTCTTCCAAGCACAATCAATAGAGAATTGAAATAGAAATGAAAACAAATGTAAAACGGACACACACACAACACAAGGATTTATAGTGGTTAGATCAAGATGATTTATATCCACTTTGGAAGACGACGATAACGTTGCACTATGATTAGAACAAGTTTACAAGAGTATGATTTAATCCCTTACACTCTCTTAAGAACAAAACTACAATGGATTCCTCACTCTCTCTCTTTCTCTATGTTTCTCACAGAATATTGTGATGAGTTTACAAAGACAGAATAGGGTCTTATATAAGATGAGAAAGGAGAAAGAATGTCGACATTCTACACCACTGCCGACAGCCCACTCAAGCACTAGCCGAAAGCATCCTATTCACTACTCAAGCACTAGCCGAAAGTTTACTTAATTAATTCAGCCGAAAGCAGCCTATTCACTATTCAAGGCATATTCTTACAAATCTCCACCTTGACTTGAATACCATCACCGCTCATCATCATCTTCTTCGCTTAGCCCCACAAGGGATCTCAACACCTGTTGACACCAACCAAGTCCAAGAAGTGCTTGAACTTGATACTTGGAACTGGCTTCGTCAACATGTCTGCAGGGTTATCCGCTGTAGGAACCTTTAGCATCGCTATCCTACCTTCCTCAACTGCATCCTTGATAAAATGATACCTGACATTGATGTGCTTAATTCTCTCATGATACATCTGGTTCTTGGTCAAGTGAATGGCACTTTGATTATCACAGAACAAAGTTGCATTCTCTTTCTTGAAACCCAAATCACCAACCAAACCCATCAACCATATACCTTCCTTCACTGCTTCCGCGGCTGCCATATACTCTGCCTCAGTTGTATACAATGCAACTGTGCTTTGCAAAATCTACCTCCAACTGATAGTACTACCACACAATGTAAAAGTATAACCTGTCAATGACGTTCTTCTATCAAGATCACCTGCATAATCAAAATTAACATAACCCACAACATTTGTCGAATCACCATAGTGTTTATCAAACACTAAACCAACATCTATACTTCCCCTTAGATACTTCAAAATCCACTTTACTGACTTTCCAATGAGCCTTCCGGGACTTCCCATGTATCTACTTACCACACTCACAGCTTGTGCGATATCCGGCCTTGTACAAACCATAGCATACATGATGCTACCAACTGCGCTTGCATATGGAACTCGATACATATACTCGCCTCATCTGCGTTTGAGGTGATTGCTTTCTAGAAAGTTTAAAATGAGCTGCCAAAGGAGTACTTACTGGTTTTGCATCTTTCATACCAAACCGCTCCAACACCTTCTCGATGTAAGCCTTCTGGGACAAATGCAACTTGCCTTCACTCGGTTTCTATGAATCTCCATGCCCAATATCTTCTTTGCTGCACCCAAATCCTTCATCTCGAACTCACTACTCAATCCGCTCCTTCACCAGATCTCTGACATGTCTTTGCAAGCAATCAACATATCATCAACATACAAGAGTAAATACACAAATGAACAATCTTGGAGTTTCCCGATATACACAACTATCATACTTACTCCCGTCATAGCCATTTGCCACCATAAACGTATCAAAACGTTTATACCACTGCCTTGGAGATTGCTTCAAACCATACAAAGATTTCTTCAACAAACATACATGATCTTCTTTTCCAGTAACTTCAAACCCATTTGGTTGTTGCATATAAATACGCTCTTCCAAATCACCATGAAGGAAAGTCACTCTTAACATCTAGTTGTTCTAACTCTAGATCTTTCAAAGCAACTATAGCAAGCAATGTTCTAATAGAACTATTTTTAACAATGGAGAGAATACCTCATTGTAGTCAATGCCTTCTCTTTTCGCGTAAACCCTTTGCCACAAGCCTTGCCTTGTACCTTGTTCCTTCACCATCTGAAGTACCTTGTTTCTTCTTGAAGATCCATTTGCTTCCAACAATCTTCTGCCCTTTTGGTATTTCAACTATCTCCCAAGTGCCATTCTTGTCAAGAGACTCAATTTCTTCAATTGCGGATGCTCCCCATTCTGCTGATTCTTCACCACCGATTGCTTCTTCATAGGTTGTTGGATCATCCCTATCTAGGCTCTCACCCACCTAAATGCATATGCAACCAAATCAGCATGGACGTATCTCTGAGGTGCTTTAACTTTCCTCCTCTCTCTGTCTCTTGCAAGATTGTACTGATGACCTTGTGCTTCTTCTTCCTGGGCAGGTTCTTGCACAATATCTTGATCATCATCATTATCAGAAACAACAGTCTTATTGCTTACTTGAACTTGCACCTCAAGTTCCACCTTGTCACCAAGCTCCACCTTATCACTAACACTTGTCTTCACTTTTCCATCTAGTTCTTCATTCTTTGGCTTCAACATCGATTTCTCATCAAATTTCACATCTCCGATGATAAGAAACTTGTTTGATCTTCTCTTTGGACACCATAACTTTTGTAGTCTTTCACGCCCTTTGCATACCCAAGAAATATACACTTCTTTTCTCTAGGCTCTAGCTTCCCCTCATTCACATGAGCATAGGATGGACATCCGAATATCTTCAAGTCTTCATACTTAGCATGCGAACCTGTCTAAACTTCATTTGGAGTCTTGCACTCAATGGTAGTCGATGGAGATATGTTCACTAAATAAGCTGATGTGTTTGCTGCTTCTGCCCAAAACTGCTTCGGTAACCCGGCATTGGAGAGCATGCACCGTGCCTTCCCCATTATGGTTCTGTTCATCCTTCTCGCAACACCATTTTGCCGTGGTGTTTTTCCTGGATCGTGCGGTGTCTCACAATCCCTTGCCACTTGCAGAACTCATTGAACTAACCCCCAAAAAATTCCAAACCATTGTCTGTCCTCAATCACTTGATTTGTCTTCCGGTTTGCTTCTCAACCATAGTCTTCCATTGCTTGAACTTGACAAAAGTTTCATCTTTGTGTTTAAGTATGAATACCCATACTTTCCTTGAGAAATCATCAATGAAAGTCAGCATATATCTACCACCACCATGTGAATCGACCCGAGAAGGACCCCAAAGATCAGAATGAATATAATCTAGAATACCTTTGGTGTTATGAATAGCCGTACTAAACTTGACTCTACACCCGCTTTCCAAAGACACAATGTTCACATAAATCAAGCTTTTTGTTTATGACCACAAAGCAATCCCCGCTTTCTCAAAACATCCAACCCCTCTCGCTCATATGCCCTAGCCGCATATGCCACAACTTCGTAGTATCATCATCGTAACTTGAAGAACATACAAACCGCATCACCCGTCACAAAGAGTACCTTGCAGTCGTATAAAGACCATTAATTCTCTCGCCCTTCATAATTGTAAGACTTCCTCTTGAGACACAAATAACTCCACCTTCACCTTGATACTTGCAGCCATTTGAATCAAGCGTACCCAAAAAATAAGATTTCTTCTCGTGTCCTAACATGCCTAACTTTAGTTAAAGTCCTCACCATACCGTCATACATCTTAATTTGAATTGTACCTACACCCACCACTTTACAAGTGACATTGTTTCCCATAAGAACTTTACCACCTTCTCTAGCTTGATAAGTAGTAAACCACTCTTTATGAGGACACATGTGAAAAGTACACCCCCAATCAAGAATCCACCCATTCTCCGAGCTTTCTGCATGAACCGTGAGAACCACCCATCATCACTTTATGCTTCAACATTTGCTGCGGTGCCTTGGTTAGTATTCTTCTCGACATTCTTCAATTTTGGACAATCCTTCCCCGAAATGCCCCTTTTCCTTACAATGAAAGCAATAGAATTTCTGATTTTGATTTAGACCTTGAATTTGATCTACTCCTATCAAATCCGCCTTTTTGGTTTCCTCTTCCTCTAACGAACAACCCATCTCCCGAATTATCTTTACCGTCGATACCCGTCTTCTTTAACTCCTTAGAGTTCAAGGCCGCTTTAACGTCTTCCATGGAAATTGTATTTTTTCCATACATTATGGTATCAACAAAATTTTCATAAGATGGTGGTAAGGAACAAAGAAAACCCAAATATTGGTCTTCATCTTCAATTTTGGCCTCAATATTTGCCAAATCCAAGAGAATTTTATTATAATCATCAATATGATTTATAATATTCGTTCCTTCATGCATTCTAAGAGTATGTAATTTCTTCTTAAGATATAAACGATTAGTTACGGATTTAGTCATATACCTTTTTTCCAACTTGTTCCATAGCCCGGGCTGGTGTCGTTTCCGCGCCACTTCTCTCAAGACCTCGTTGCTCAAACACAATAGAATTAATCCATGTGCTTTCTCCTGTGTGATCTTCCTTTTCTTCATCCTTCAATGTTTCGCTAGAGCCGTTTTCCCCTTCAAAGTTTTCACCAAACCTTGTTGCACCAAAACAACCCTCATCTTTAGCCTCCATAAATTGAAATCATTTCTGCCATCAAATTTCTCAATCTCATACTTTGCCGCCATCGTAGATCGTTTTTACCCGGAGCTATGATACCAATTTGTTATGACCAACGGCTCTTCCAAGCACAATCAATAGAGAATTGAAATAGAAATGAAAACAAATGTAAAACGGACACACACACAACACAAGGATTTATAGTGGTTCGATCAAGATGATCTACATCCACTTTGGAAGACGACGATAACGTTGCACTATAATTAGAACAAGTTTACAAGAGTATGATTCAATCCCTTACACTCTCTTAAGAACAAGCCTACAATGGCTTCCTAGAGACCACCCTTCTATTGCCACGAAGAAGGATTCCCGAGGAGAAAGATCCTTCACAAGACAAAAATTCAAGATGAAATTCAAATAAAACATTATTATCAAAGTGAGACGAGACACCGATAAAAGATTATGAGAGATTTGTGGTGCATAGAGAACATTACGAAGTTGTAACTTACAATTGGGAGTAACCAAAACAGAGGATCCAACATTAGAAATTGGAATAGAAGAACCATTACCCATCTGAATTTCATCAGGACCAGTGTACTCGTTTAAGAATTGAAGACGTGAAAGATCATTCGTTATATGATCTGTAGCACCACTATCAGGAGTCCAAGGAGGAGTTGGCAATAAACCAGTTTGAGCAGTATAAGCACACGGTACGGAAGCTGGTGGTTGACGGCGTGGTGGATGGAAACTACGATCAAAATGGTTCCAACAATCCGGAGCTTCATGATTTGGACGTCCACAAAGTTGGCAAGGAATCTCCAACTGATTGTTGCGTTGTGAGAAAGAACGAGAATTGTTGATTTGATACCTCAAAAGTGCTGGCTGTTGGGCGCTTTTGGATTGGTCCTAAGGTGAGTTCGCTGCTGATAGTTAGTCTGGTTGATGAGTTTGTTTCATAGTCTGAATGGGTGAGGTTGATCACGAGTGGATTGGGCTGACGGCGGGCTTTGAGCGCCGAGAAGCGAGACAAATTTGAAGGAGCTCCACAAGAAGACCAGATGGTTAGAAACATCTGGATATGCAATGATTTCTCCTGATGCTCCATACATAACTCAAAAGTAAAGAGAAAGTGAGAAAATCTTATACAGTTAGAGAACTCATTGTGGTAGTTAAGGATGTAACAATAGCATCATAAGAACTATCAAGACCTAAGAGAAGACAGTGACGAAACTCTTTTTCTAAGAATCGTTGTATTTGCGGTAAAGAAAGACTATCCACCAAGTCACGAGCATGATTGATATATTATCACATGGTTTTTGACCCTTTTTTAAGAGAACGGAGCTCACAATGAAGATGATGAATTTGTGCATCAGATTTGGAAGCATATTGAGCTTCAAGAGAGTCCCAGATAGCTTTGGAAGTTGTAAGACGATGAACATGCCGAAAAACAGAAGGTGTAAGAGAGGAGAACAACCAACTTACTAGAATTTTATCCTGTTTTGTCCATGAAAGAAAAGATGGAGTAGGGGCTGCATTATCTACAGGAGGTGCTGGACAAGGTTTTGTACCAGTAACATAACCATCAACATCATAACCTTGAAGATACGAAAAAACTGAGCTCTCCAAAGAGAATAGTTGTTTTCATCTAATTTGACAGTGATTATATGATGAGGTTGGGAGAATTGTTGAGACATAGATGTGACCATAGTAGAGACAGTAGATAAAATTGTTGAGGATTCGGTTGACATAATGGAGGATCGGTAAAGGCTGCTCTGATACCAAGCTATAACTACTTAGGTTTAGGTTAACTTAGAAGAAGAGACAACAGACTACAAGAAGAGACAATAGACTTAAACAGAAGACAATTTTTATTGATTGTAATTGTATGTTTACATTGAGCTGTGATACAACTATTTATACATGTATTGCCATAAACTCTAAGCTACTATATTTCCTAAACGAGTCTAGTTTCCTAATATACAAAGGACTAGAATTTTCTTGAATAACAATGTAACGTGTGTTATGTTACACACGTTCCTGATGTTGTGTTAACACACCACACCCCAACAGATGCATCTTTCTGAAAAACTTGCAATACAGATTTTATCAGACCCGAGAGATCCACTGAGACCCTAGATTTACTTTTTCAAGCGAACTTTGTAACAACGTAGACTACCTTGTTACTAGTTCTATTAAAAAAATTAAGAGACATTAAAAACCAAAAACAAAAGGGGCAATCTAGCTTTAATTTCAGTCATAAGATTCTACGAATAACATTATTGGCTCCCTGGGATTAACAAAGGTTGTTTTTCTCCATCTACACCTACTAACACAACCTGAATTATGACTACTATGATATCAGTTACTAAATTGGAGACTCAATACATATTTAGTGAGTCATTACACATCCAATTTACCATTTGGTATATTAACCAGTTCCCCATTTCATATGTGTTACAAAACTAGAGGAGGTTAGAAGGAGATGCAAGATTGGAATGCCTACTCAAAAAAGTGAAGGCCAATTGCACAACAATCCATCACTTAGCAGTTTGATTTACATGGCTGGAAGTTGAAGCTGGAAGGAAAAAAGGATCTTTCCCATTTTGGTAGATATGGAATAACTGCATGGAGTATCTTCTAGCCAGCCTCCTGCAGTCGACGATCCCTTCAGAATCGAATATCTCCAACTCGTTCACAGACTTTTTTACGCCACCTTTGCAGTCCTCAGCCATTAGAAACTTAGCCAAAGTAGTACACCTGTTAAGAGATAATATCAATCTATGCTAAAATAATTATGAAAATGGAAAACCAAGAATTAAAGATACTACTGTTGCTCTGGAAATTTGGAAGTCCAAATGATCTTAGAATGATCTAGTGATGCAAGGCCTAGATAGCTTATTATGCTCCTGCATCATCTAGTTAGTCAGATAAGTATGAATGGACTTCAGTCTTGTCCCGTATCTAGGAGCTCTCTATAAGCAATACTAATCACTATACTCACACATCTTCGTAATATCATCAGAGTATTTAAGTTTCTAAAAATTCATCAACAATATGTCAATATATAATTGTAAACCAGCAAGCTTACAAATTCTTGCAACATCGAAGAAGACAATGTATTGTAACTGCAAAATCAGTAATCTCATGCAGTTTTAAGTATAATCGAATTGGAAATGCAAGAAAGGTGTATAGAACTCTTAACATACCTGAGTGTGTCATCGTGAAAGTACAACCCCTTGGGTGAGATTTCATCTTCAGATATTTCCTGTCGATAAAGAGCACAAATAGCTTTCAAACAGAGATCAGTATCATTTTCAAATGAAGAAAGCATATGAGCCTCAGATTTCCATTTTATTTCGTCTTTGTTCCTACCCCAAGTTTTCACGGCCAGCATATCCATTGGGTCACCAAGAGAATTTTTTTCACCACCGTCATCTGAGACCAAGTTAGCAAAAGGCTCCGTACTCATTTCCAGATGATCTTGAGATGACGATCCATGTTGAGATGGTCTCTTCGACAAACTGCCCCAACCCTTCCCTTCTTGAACGTTTTGAGACTCACTTGATAAATGTAGACTGCCAGAAGAAATGTTCACAACAGAGTATTTGTGAAATTCTGACTCTAGTTCATGATGTTTGTTGCCGTCACCGGCACACACATTCAGCACCTTCTCTTTGGTTCTACACTCACACACATGAGAATCCTTCCTCCCTCCACTGCTGGTTCCATCATTAAGTTTGCTCCTGTTGCTTTTATCTGTTGGCTTTTCACCGGTAGCAGTAGTCTTTCTGGTTTCTACCTCCACTCTCCAATTCAGCCAAATTTTTCCTTGTTCCTTCCAATGATTCTAGTTCTCCAGATGTTCTTTCGGCATATCTCCCATTATTATTGGCAAAACCACCTTCCACAATTCCATCAGCTATATAGAGAAAATTCCCAATTAGATAGACAATGCAAGGATTCTTACTCTGGAGGATTCATTCAGTAGGGAGACTTAACGGATAAAACTAGGAAATCTCAAACTAAACCGGGAATTGTTACAACAATATCAAAAATCACTAAAATGACGATTAATTGAAACAGGGGGAAATGTATGTAAGAATTACTCACAATCGCTACTTATTATCATTAGTAGTTGGTTGTTCCTCCGTTTGGATGCCCTAGTTTCAATCAGAGTTTCCCTAATTCCTGTCTTTTCCCCAATTTTGGCAGAAGCACCACCTACAATTGTATCAGCTGGATATAAAATTCTCAACTATGAAATTTCTCAATTAGTTATCATAATTCAAAGCAAAAGAAACGAATAAATATAAATCGAGAAACTACTCACAGTCTGAGGTATCATCAAGGGGCCAGTCATTTTCCTCCTCCGTTACCTTCTTCTTGCTCTTCCTCCTCCGTTTCGATCCCTCCCTAGTTTCTTCTATAGGGCCTCTACAAGCTGAACATAAACCATCTCTTTTATTTTTCTTTTGAAGATTCTTATAATTTACATAGTAATAGTAATGATTTTCACAATATCTAGTCTTGGGAACACTATTGCCATCAGAAGCAGCAGCAGGACCATACCCCATCCTGAAATTCTTGCATCTGTATGTTTGGACTCCATTTCCACCAGTTTTAGAACAAAGATCTTCATATGGAGGCAGTTGCTGCTCCATCTGAATCTACAAAAGAAAAAATCAATTTTTCCCTAGAAATGAAATCACTCACTATGATCTAATAAGTAGATCTACACTACATTCATGAACTATGGTTCGGTGAGCATTTATTTTTGACTTTGTCTATTATACCCTCATAATTATTGGCTTGTTTAGTGTCAGACGAGGGCTTTTTGGTCATATATTTTCGCCACTGTGGACTACGGTAAAAGCATAGGGCCACTCGGGTAATATGAATATCACCACCCTAATCTGATAATTTGTTCCAGAAAAGCTTCACCACCCCTATACGATTTCTCAAACTGCTTAAGGTGTGTGACTGTTTAAATACACTCGTGCAACCATCTCAACCTAAACCATAGAAGGATTGCATTATTATCTATAAAACCTTCCACCCTATCTGACTGTTTAAATACACTCATGTAACCATTTACATACCGAAGTTCCGTAAAGGTAGAAGACGTTCCAAAATATATCAACCCGATAAAACACTAGTTTGGGTTAAGGCTCGTTGCTCATAACTCATTTCCCTAAACGTTGAAGTAGCAGTGGTACGCCAAATTGCTCTTTCCAAACCACAACCTATAACCAAGACACTTTGGCACTTTAAAATGTGTGTATAGAATAGATAATACCCGTCCGAAATTTAACCTTAACAAGCATTTCAAGTCCTTTCCAAACCCCCACCTTAAACCAATCCCAATATCAAATTTCAAACACTTCCAATCCCACCTTAAAGTCTGTTAGTTTGTTTCTCTACTCTCCCTATTTTACATCTCAAAAATTCATTCTCAATAATGGATGATTCTTCAAAAATATGTACATTTTTCACTGATCTGAACACCATTATTGTTACAATTACTTTCCTAATCATTCCACTGAAACTTCCAAAAGGAAGATGAAACCATCATCTTGTTTCTTTTGATTCACTAGCATAATGATATCTCCTCTCAAAACTCAAATCTAATAAATAGTCAACCATCTGAAGATCTTCTTTGATATGTTCTAGGTAATCTATTTCATTTTCTGATTTGTTTACTTCGCTTTATTCATTAATTTAATTTTTTATTCTGCAGATCCAACAGTCAATCGAGGTTTATCTTTATATAGTTTGATTTGTGTCTCATTAATTCAAATTTTTTTTCTACAACTCCAACGATCAGCAGAGGTTTATAATCCTTCCTTTTTTGCTAGATTTGTCACTCACAAAATTGTTGTCTCCTTATCCAGAAGGATGAGCTATGGGAAAGGGATGAGATGATTTCGGAGTCGTGATGTTCCTTGTAATTGTTTTGCTTATGCTTCTTATTTGTGTTCTTATAGCTCGGCGGTTTCTTTATTAACATGAATGGGTGTCTAGCTCTTAATTTATTTTTTGATCTGTTTTTGGTCGTATATTTGTCATAGTGGATCATCTTCAATTTTTGTTCTGTTTTCGATTTTCTCTTCAAAGATTCAGTTTTACATGATTTACTTACTTCTAGATTTGGTTTGTTACCTAGGTTTGGTATTTACTTCTAGGTTTGGTATTTAAAAATTCAAATGTATCATCTTTTTCAGGTTGACATATATAATAAATCTTTCCTAAGATGGTTAATATTAGTGGGTCTTGGATATCTTGTTTGTGAAGCTCATAGAGATTATGAATCTTCAAAACAAAGTAGGAAGAATTACAGTTATTGCAAGAAACCTGAGAATGAATTTACTGCATCTGAACTGGGAAATTGGCACATCAGGGAAAATCGTGACAAGGATTTTCTAAGTTGTTCTCTCAGTTCTTTTGTTTAAGCATCACATCCTCTTGTTTTGTTATTCAGACAGCATGTTGTAGACTAGAGACCTGAATGGTATGCTATTTTTTTATCAGTCTTTTCTCTTTGGCAAAACAAGTCAAACATTATCAGCAATCATTTTAATTGCAGAACCTTACATGACTAAGCTACAACAAGAAACTTTCTGATGACAGCACCAGGGAGTGTTAGAAAAAATGGTGCAGCATGTTATCAATTGATGTGGAACTTGAGCAATTTCTCAAACATCTGAAACATCTTTTCAGACCTTAACTAGTTATGATTGTGAGACTATTGCTTTCAAAATTAATGCTCGAAAGGTGTTCTTGAATTTGACTAAGAAAGGGAAATTAAAAAATGGGTCATTTGTCTAAATATTTTTAAAACATGGTTCAAATGGACAAGTAAAAATTAGTATGGGTGAAATGGACACAAAAAAATAGCAAGGATGTAACCGGATTCATCCTGGCTTAAACTTAAAAAATAGCGAAGATGAAACTGGATGCATCCTGATGTAAATTAAAAATAAGAAAAAATATTTGAAAATGGGTAGGATGAAACTGTTTATATCCTGGCTATTTTTATATATGTGTCCATTTAAACAGTATCAAAATCTAGTTTTCTTTTTCACCAAGAAATTATTGATTTTGGTCTTTTTGACCAATTTTGTGAAGGGAAATCAACTTAAATGTGCGAGACTTATGTGTTGGCATTGTTCAACTATGGAAGGAGTTACAGAGTGTTGGTGTAACATAATTGAAGACTAAATGTGATAACTTATACCTCTTTGATTTGTGGATTTGTAAAAAACTTGATCTTGGAAGAAGAATCCCCCCCAATTTCGTATTACTACCCTTGTTTTTAACAAATTTAAACTAAAATGATATTAGTAAGCTCTTTTGTGATTGATTATGATTCATTAGTGATGTCAGTTCTATTTTACTTTCAGATTCTTATTTTTTACTGAATTCTATAAATTTTTGGGTCTGATTTGCAATTTTATTTTGTAGCAAGTAAAATGTGATTATTTGCAGGTTTTCTACATAGTATAATGAAACCAAACCTGGTGGTCTTGTTCTAGCTTTTACCTACGAAAAACCCTTCATTTAAAAAACTGATGGCATACTTTACTTGATATCATTTTGGTTGTGCAAATGTTGATTCTAAAATTGTTATACTACCGATCAAAATAGAAATAAAAATTGTTATTAGGAATCGGTTGTTATTCCTGCCCACAATGACCGATTTCCCTACATGTGTTTTCTGGTTCGAGAAATTTGAACCATTATTGGTCAATGTTAATACCCACATTGTCCTATTTTGTATGTAGTTGCATCTTTTCGGATGACTACACCCAAGTAGATCTAAAGGCTATAAAACTACTAACATTCAAGATTCAAAGATAAACAAGACGTAAAGAACGTCAAAAATAAAGATTGACACAAGCATATAGCGTGGTTCGCCCGTGAAGACCTGTGTCCACGGGAAAGAAGTTTTCTTTATTGATTAAGGTCTTACCCTTGAAAGATTACAAATATCACTTAGATTTCTCCCTCTCTCTTTGTCTAAATCTCTCTCTGAAATTATTTGTAGAAAGACTATCTAAGATTACATGTCCATTTTCTTCTTCATGGACTGGTATTTATAGGAAAACTTAACTCGTGAATGCCTGATCTGGCCAATTTGTTGGAGCTATCGTACATCTACTCATTACTTCGGACGATCTCCATACTATCCCTCGTGATGCCCTGCCCAGTTCTCCTTCCGATTTATCTCATCCCGTACGTCATCATACAACCCCTTCTAAGGGAATCTCTTATTGCACCATCCTTGACTCATAGTATAGATTACCCGAGCCTTCTGATACAATGTAAATTAGTCCACGTCTCTTCTGATCCTTCATTAAATGCATTCCTTCTTTTTAGACTTGACTGTCTAAGTGGATTACACCACTCCTCACATGCGTCATGCATGTAGCGTTAGAGTGAGCGTCTCGATTCGATGAAATCACCTTGTATAGTATGATTCAATGCTTCTATCTCATCACCTTATCATGAAACTATCCCTTGAGATGTTGACACATGTCCATCGGGTATTTTACCCTCACATTTTTCTCATTTTCTTTTCATCCTGCCGAGGGCATGATGGGGAGAAAATTTCATAACCATTTTGTCTTTATCGCCACGTCTGAGATTCTCGCCAAGTTAGAAGATTTAGTGGGCTTTTATCTGTTGGAATGGAGATGCTGGTTGGTTGTCCACATGTTTCCTATAAAATCTATTGCGGAAAGAGAATGATGGCTTTATTTTCTGTTTCAGAGTTCAGAAGTTTTTCATTATTTTTCCCCTCCTCGCTTTTGTCTGCTCCTTATTAACTTCTTATCTCCTATAAAGAAGTTCTTTATGTCCTGAATAAACTCTCCATCTCGGGCTTCAAGACTCGTATGGTTCTTCTTCTTTGCTTTTCTTTTTGTTTTGATCGGTGGGTTATGACGTTATTTTGAACTCTATGGTTCTTATGAGATCACCATGGTTAATTATTTTTATCTTTTTATGTCCTCATCTGGTTTTACATCATTGTAAGTTCAGATTCTTATTTTGCTTACACTTTTTAGTGTTGAGAAGAGACCAATCATACCTCCTAGTACCAGTCGTTCTTATGGTATGTCATGACGCTACTTACATAGAATCAGTGAAAGTTATTTATCGTCTGAAGAGATTTGATATTTTTTTTGCCAGTCTGCAAGTTAGTCCGGCATTTTGACAAAGAAGATTCTTGAGGATAACCCTTGCAGTTCTAACGAGATCGTCCTGATGGTGGGTCAGCTTGATGCTGGTCTTCACTTCACTTCCTTTCTGGCCCAACCAAAAATTATGAGTCTCTAAGAAAATTAGGTGCATAAAACAATGAACTTCTAGTCTAGTCTTATGGCCCTTACTCTATTTTATTTTATTTTGCTAGAAAAGAAAGTAATTTATAGAAATTGATCAAAATTGTAGAGTTTTGTGTAATGAAGTAAGGCTGATTAACCCGCTTTCGCTTCGATACTTTATTCATCCCACGATGCTTGGATGTTTTATCAACCAGTGAATTAAAACTTCTTTGAATATTTTGGAATACAAATAATTGAAAAGACTCTATTAAAACTGAGAAGCCATCCATAATAGAACTACTGTACCAACTAGTTTGGCCTTGTTTATTTAAAAGATAAGAAATAACATTCTTGGAATCACTAAGAATGCAAATGTTGGCCATAAGGTTGTCAATGGAACCTATATCGAACCGATAACTACCTCTACCGGAATGGTTACCAATATTTTATGTTGTTAGTTTTAAAATCTAAACCGCTACTGTTTCATTAAGTTACCGGATATCGGTAAAATTACCGATAAATATCGTTATCTTATATAGTTTTGCTTTACCTTTTTTTTCAGACCGAAAACCAGTTCAAATTAAGAAAATTTCAGTTTAAAATTAAAACCAAACAAAAAGTAACCACATACAAATATTCCAAATTTACTTAGTTACATGTTTTACACAAAAAACAAAACACACACGCAAGGGTATACACACGTGTATACATGGTACTACCGGTATCGGTAATTAAGGGTTACCATATGGGACTCAACCGATACCTCTAGGTTAGGATAAAAATTACCGATAATATTTTGGTACCTATTTCCGATTACTTTTATGTCGAAAAATTACCTATAGCAATTCGGATTATTAGTAATGGAATTCGGTATCACGTTGAAAAACATAGTTGTCCATCCTTCTTCTTTTGGCCTAACAAATCGCTTTCAGACCGCCCTTACTTTCTTTCCTTACCACTTTGGCATTCTAGGCCATTTTTCAACCCATGAACGAGTTACACTAGAACTCTAAAAGCCTTCAATATCCTAAAAACTTCAACATCCCGACCGTTGGATTAAAAACACGAGGTATCCTTACAAAATAAAATATCTTCAGCCTAGTAGCCGTCTCTAAGTAAACCCTCTTTGCTCTCCCATTTTTTAGATCTCGAAATTTTCTGTCAAAGAAAAAGAAAAAGAAAATTGTATTCTCAACAATGGATGTTTCGAGAATATGTTCATCTCTCACAAATCTGAATACCATCTTGGTTACAATTACTGTTTACATCATTCCACTAAAACTCCCAGAAGAAGAAGATAAAATCCTATATCTTGTTGTCATTTATTCACTAGCATAATGATATCTACTCTCAAAGCCCAAATCTTATTTCAGCGACGCAGCCGAGGATCTTCAAAGATTTACTGATGAACTTGGTTCCGGAAGTTTTGATGATGATGGACGTAATAAGAAAACATGTGAATGCATTATTGATACTTTTGAATATAAGTATTTTGAATTTACTGTTATTCAATTACTATTGGTGGAAACTAAAATAAAATAAAATAAGGATCTTGTTGCCTCTGCTGTTTATGATTAATTGATTTTTCCTTCTCTCTGAATCCTGATTGGGGTTCTTTTCTTCAGATACTTAAGTTTGTCTGAATCAATAATTTATTGATTAATTATTTTAGGTGTTTCTCTCTTAATATTAGTTAAAAAGCCGAGCTCAGATTGTTGGGACTCGAATTTCGGTGCTATCGGCGACGGCATTCACGATGACACTCAAGTTAGTACCCATCATCAACTAATCAGAAATTTATTTGTAATTTTGGAAATAAGTTTAATTTTCATGAGTTAATTTAGTTTAAGTCTTAATTAATAACTCTGAAACCATACATGCCGTGTAGGTCTAGGGTCTCGATTCAACGGTTAAATTCTGGTCAAGTCAACATAAGTCAATTGACCTCCTTGTTTTCCAGTTTTAGGACTGCATCAATTAAAACTGAATCCATTTAGACTGATTTGGCGACCTTTGTTTGTCTCCCTGACTACATTGTTGTGGATGTTTTTTCCTTTCTTCGATGAGATTGTGGCAATCCGTGGGGATCTTTCTTTTTGGTCATTGACTGTCTATATATACCAGTACATATTTACATATCACATAATAAGCTAGCGAAGTGGAGTAAAGAATGGGTTATGCTTCAAATGCTTACTGCAGCGTGCTTTGAAATCTCAATTGCAGCTTTATCCGGATCTCTTATTGTTTTTCTGATTGGTCCGAAGGATTTTCGTCCTTTTTAATTTGATTATGATCGGTAGGTTTTATTAATAAATTCTCTCTATATCTGAAATCCATTCATCCTCTTATTAACTTTTAGATTCAAGTGACTCACTGATGCTTTTCAGTTTTATCCTATCATAATTTCCTATAATAAATAGGGGGATTAAAAGTCACCGCCCCAGACAATGTATCCTTGTAGTGGTTGCCATGTTTTTTAAAAAAAATTGGTTTGCAAGTCTTGTTTTTCGTTAACACCCAAGGGTAATCGCAGGGTATTTAGAATTAAAATGTATGTTCGTTTTGAGTGTCAATGACTATGGATTTGTGAATTTGTAATTGCAGACCAGTGGCAATAAGTATGCAAGTGAAGCTCATAGAGATTATGACTCCTCAAAACGAAGCAGGAAGAACCACAATTATCACAAGAACAGGAACAAAAAACTTGCGAATAAAGGTGCTACATCTGATCCGGGCAATTGGGAAATCAGGTAAAATCATGACAAGGATTTTTTTAAGGTACATTCGCAGTTATTTCTTTTAGCATCTTCTGTTTTGTTACTCAGACTGTATGCTGTAGACTAGAGACCTGAAGTGTATGCAATTTTATCAGTCTTTTCTTCTTGACTAAACAAGTCTTTACATTATTAGGAATCATTTGAATTGTAGAACCTTAAGTGATGATGGTACACCCAAGAAACTTTCGTATGGCATCACCAGAGAGTATGAGAACAAATGGAGGTGCATGTTTATAGATTGATGTGGAACATTGTGCGATTTCTCATACCTGTGCAGCAATTTTCAGACCTCAACGGGGGAGACTATCCTTTCAATAATATTGCTCTGAATTTGACTAAGAAAGGGAAGTCAACTCATTGTGTCAGTGTGTTGCATGTGAGACACTTATTTGTGGAAATTTTTAAAATGGGAAGGACTTGCAGAAAGATGGGCAAATGAAATTGTAGTCCAAATGTGATAACCATAAGGAGATTTTTTGGATTATCCTGATCTAATTGAGGATCCAATATCCAGAAAACCACAAGGATATTTTGAGGAACTCTGGTTTTGTTTATTAGGTCACTAGATTTGGATCCGCCTACATTGTAAGTTATTCTCCTATTTTCATTACTGTTTTTTAATTTTATTTTCTTCTGGATTTCAGTTGTTGTTTGAGGATTATAGATGAGTGTAGTTCTAATGTTTACTTAAACTAGTAGATCTTTAAAAAAAAAAGGATGTATGGAACAGGACATAGGAACTAAGAAAAGTGATAACAATTATGTTCTGGTCGACTTGTCACATTTAAAAGATTCTTCTTTGGTCTTTTGGATTTATGTCAAGTTATAGTAAGTAAAAACTTGGATCAGAACTAGTATTTCAAAGGTATTCTTTTGATTTTGAATACCAATTTGTTTATCTTCATTCCATAATTTTGGTTTATGATGTTGGTAGTTTTAGAAAGATTTTAAGTTGTTATGATATTGTTATCAAGATTGTGATTGGCTGCCTTTGCCTCCAAAGTTTATGAACCAACATCTCTCATTTCCTTTCTTTTAGCATCCTTATTTTGTAATTCAGGTCAGTATACTATAGAGGCACTGCTTGTTTCGTTGTGTTTTGATGTGGCGATAGTTCGAAATAATTGCTGTAGGGTATGCTATTTTATTAGTCGTTTCTCCTTGGAAAAACAAGTCTAATTGACCTTATCAGAAATCAGATAAATGAAGGAACTGTTTGTTTTTTGGGTTTTGTAATCACAAAATTGGTTAAAAAGACCAAAATCAACAATTCCTAAGTGAAAAAGACATCTAGATTTTGATCTCATTTAAATGGACAAAAATATAAAAATAGCTAAGCTGTAAACAGTTTCATCCTACCCATTTTCAAATATTTTTTCTTATTTTTAATTTACATCAGGATGCATCGAGTTTCATCCTCGCTATTTTTTAAGTTTAAGCGACGATGAATCCAGTTTCATCTATTTTTTGGTGTCTATTTCACCCATAATAATTTTTACTCGTCCATTAGAACCATGTTTTAAGAATATTTGGACAAATAACCCATTTTCCGTTTTTCTATTTATTTATTTGTCTACACACAGAGAAGGAGGCACATTTTGGATGAGGTGCCCTAAGAGAGAACCGCTGCAGCATATTTTTTGACTGACCGAATTTGTGATTATCTTCATACACGTGGACTGTTTGAAAGAGTTAAGAGTGTTCGTCTATAGTTGCTGCGGCTGTAGACAAAAGTTGGAGTGTTAGTACTGTGCATGAGCAATTGGATATCCGTGGACAGTTCTAGACATACAGCCCATTTGAACAACACACAAAAGGGTGTGCCTACGATTATCACCAACTTTCTGCCAGATTTGTGTGGAATTATGTGGTGAACGGTTTACTGTGAATTCTTTCCCGAATTATGTGACCAAAGTAATTAGCAGTATTCTTTCCCGAATCATGTGACCAAAGTAATTATCTCTAGTTCTTTGAATTGTAGATCAAATTCTTTCCCGAATTATGTGACCAGAATAATTAGCACTATTGTGTATTATCTCTAGTTCTTTGAATTGTACATCTGATCCATTTACAGTGGGAAACTCCAATTTCCCATTAAACTAAAAGTTCATTCCTATGCACAATCCTCTGTCTGTTCTGATGTGGTTGGATGAATACATTTTGTGAACATATTGATTTTCAAATTTACCAAAACAAATTAATTTCGGGACAACATTTGTTAATTAGCATCTATTTGCCGCATCAACCAGTTCATCAGTTTATGCGGGCAATAGAAAGAGTGAAATAAAACATTTTTTAGGCATGCTATGTGGTATTTTTCATGAAGAAAATTAAAAGAAGAAGAAAAATTAAACAGTTTACAGTCTCTGGTATGTACTGATTAACCAAATATGAAAAGTCATAATCTTCTTCTCTTTCCACCATCGGTTTCTCTTTGAGATTCAGATCTGGGGAGATTTGGTTGGAACTAGAAAGATTGATGGTTAAATCAAAATGTGGTGGTTCCAGAGCACCTTTCAGATCTAGCATATCAAGTTTTGGAGATCAAAACACTAATGTTTTGGTGGATTACATCATAAATGGGGTATTTTCATGAATTAAAAGAAGAAGAAGAAACTGTAATAAGTCAATTTATTTATTTCTAATTGGTATAATTGATTCACATTGAGAGAGGAAAAGCCATTAATCTTGTTTAAACGCTGCTCTTACAAATTACAAATTCTGAAAATAAATACAAACGCTTCGTCTTTTCACCCTTTGATTTAGACTCGGATCCGGCTTACCGTTACTACGACAGATATTTGGTCGGGACGATCTGAAATTTGGTGATTCAGTTGATGAGAAGAAGCTTTTCAATTTAGTGACTATTTCAGAACTTTCACTTTCTCGTTTATGTTATATCTTCTGAGATATAGACTTCCAATCGAATTTAGATTTGGTCCAGAAGAAAAGAAAGATACGAGAGCTTAGTAACAAGAGATAGCCACCAAATCGAACTCAGCATCGATCTGTCACATTAGGATGGGAAATGCAGTGATTTTGCACACAGAAATTTACATTTTGAGAGGAGAAATCATTGTGCCAATAGCCTGATATTGAACCGCTGCCGCTGCTTGTTTCGCCCATAATCTTGTTGTTGCGTCGATGCGAAGAATCACAGATCTATTATTAGAGATGAGGTAAGCTGTTGTTGATTGCTTTTAGGGTTTCTTTGCTTCCTTACAACCAGTTCTTATAAAGGGTCGGATATCTACCCGTTTTAGTTTAGAGTGGTTGATTTCAACTTTACGATTTAATCTAACGGATGCAGCTTACTTGTTTCATTGACCATGTTTGATGATCGATTCGCTAGGTGCCTTGCACATTTTGGGTCCATGTGGTCAGGAATGACCAGAGTTTCGAACAGGTTGGAGTGATGACTCATATTAGGCCAGTATTCATGAACGAAAGCTTTTGCTTCATAATTTTGTCGTGGAAGCCATGAGACTATATTCGGTGGAAAACTAACAACTTTTTACTGAATTTCCTCTTCCAGAAATAAAAAAATGCAGAACACTGTATTTCGAGTATCCAGAAGCTAAACTGCCATATACATCCTATAAGCATCTACTTTATTCAACTCACTTATCCAACTGATCGCATCATAAAAGGAGTCTTAATTTTGATAAATTAAAAGAAGCAGAAAAAGAAAAACTGTATTAATCAAAAAAAAAAAAAAAATTAATTGGGTCTTACAAATTACAGCAGTTTCCTATATATAAATACAATTTCTTGGTCTCTTCCCTCTTTGATTTGTAGAATCAGATCCGGCTTACCATTACTACTACAGAGATTCGGTCAGAAATGGTTGAATTGAAATCTGCTGGTTATTCTATTTGATGAGAAAAACGAAACACTCTTGATTGCTACCGTAGTTCAAATTTAGCAACACAAGTTTCGTGGCAAGATTTCTAAGCCATTTATTTTCCGCATGTTAAAAACATTAACATTTTCCAGATGACACGAGGGTAATAAAAAGAAGAAGAAATCCTCAATTTATTTATTTATTGGTAAAATGGGTTCACACACAGAGAGGAGAAAAGTATCATAATTTTCTCCTTTGCTTTCTCTTTGAGAATCAGAACCAGCATACCACTACCACCGAGATTTGGTCGAAAATGGTTGAATTGAAATATGGTGATTCTAATTTGATGAGAAGAAGGTTTTGATCTTATTGTCTCCTTTGTGGCTATTTCCGAACTTTCAATTTCTCGTTTGTGTTAGATCTCATGGAATATATAGACTTCGAATCCAGGAAGAGTGAACTGACTCAGCATCTAGCAGATCCAGCTGAAGATTAGAATCACGGAAGTAAAACAACAACATAAATTTACATTTTGAGAGAAGAAATCATTATGCTAACAGCTTCTTGTTGGTGCTGGTGCTATTGAACCGCCACTTGCTTCTGCCATGATGTTAGTCGTTGCCGTCGATTTGAAAATCACAGATCTATCAGAGATGAGGGGAGCTATTGTTGTTGTTTTCTTTAGGGTTTCTTTCTTTCCTTGCTACTTATAATTGTCAGACATTTGCCCGTTTTGTTTAGAGTGGTTGATTACAATTTTATCTAATGGCTGCAGCTTACTGTTTGACTGATCAATTTGCAAGGTGCCTTCCGGACTAGTTTCCAAACAGGTTGGTAACTTGGTGAAAGTCTTAACTTAGAAGCCTGGGACCATGAGCTTATTACCCCCTCCGACCCCAAAATATGGTTCACCTTATTGGTCAAAAAGTTAAACTCACCTGGTTGTTCTCAATTATCAAGGTACCCCAAAATCTGACTGATGACCAAAATCACCATGTATTAAACTGAAATTTGATTGTCACTGTAGAAATTTTGCTTTATGACTCAATAAATGTCTCATGAGCCAATTTCTTTACACTGACCTTACGTTTGATAAGTGTGACTAAAAAATTGCTAAGTGACTTATAGTCTATCAAATGGCCGAAAATTTCTAGTGGCCCAAGAATGTTTAACATTTCGCGTCCTGGCTCATAATGTTCCTCGTTACTGATTTGCCATGTAACCCAACTAAAAATTTGTCTCATAATTTTATCTTGAGAAGATAGCTTTGATATCCTATTCTGCAACTACAGAGAAATCATATTTCGTTTCTTGGAGCATCTCCATTGGTGGAGCTCTAGCTGTTAATCTCCAGGGACATTCATAGCAAAGCTGAAACTCCCTTGAAAACACATAGAATATATACAAACGCTTATGAAGCAAACAAAAATTTACATTTTGAGAGGAGAAATAATAATGCAAATAGCTTGTTGTTGGTGCTGATATTGAACCTCCACAGCCGCTTGTTTCTACCATAATTCTTGTCGTTGTTGCCGTCGATGTGAATCACAGATCTATAAATGAGTGTAGTTTGTTTGCTTGAGGGTTTCTATGTTTCCGTACTACTTATAAGGGTCAGATTTGCCGGTTTTGTTTGGAGTGGTTGATTTCCTTTGATCTAACGGCTGCAGTAACAGTTTGACTGACCACCTAATTTGCAAGGTGGCTTGCACATTTTGGGTCAACGTGGTTAGTGATGACTAGAGTTTTGAACTCCATATATTCAATTATATATAGTTAAGTGAATTGTTTCCCCAATGAGTTGCATTCTGTAATTTATTATCGCAGATTCTTTGAATTTGAAGATATGATTCTTCCACCAGGGATATCATTTAAGGTTCTATTAACCATATGCACAAGCCACTGTTCGTTTTGCTGTGGCTGTGTGAAAAACATTTGTGAAGTTCAGTCAGTGTACTGATCAAAGCTCTCAGGTTCTTAATCTAAGAAATTATGACCATTTCTAAGCAACTTGTGTGTCCAAATGAAATATTTGGGTATTGATTTTCAAATTTACAAACATAAATTTCTTGACAACATTTTGTTCTCTAGCCCAACATTTGTAAGCAAGCGTCTATTTGCAACTATATTCGTCATCAGTTTTCTAGCTAATAAAAACATCCAAATACAACATTTTTCGGTATCTGGTACATCAAGGTTACATCTCCCCCCTCTTTAATGCCAATAGCCAAAACTGAAAACGCTAACCTTTTTTTCGTTGTCACCGTATTTTTCGTCTGCACACGTATATTTGGTACGCCGCACATATTAATCATCCAACCCGTTCTTTTACTACTCTCCGTTAGATTATGTTCATATCTAACTACAGCCGTCCGATCATACGAAATTATTTAAATTTTCAAACATCTCATGTTCTTTCTCCTCGATGATTCTTCTTTCTTCTTCTCCTCAGCTCTATCTCATACCAAAACATCAAATCCCCCATTAATATGTCTCTGAGAAAACCCTATCCCTGTAGATTATTGATAGACATGAAGATTCCACTGCATTGTTTTTCTCTTCTTCAAATAGGTATTTACGTTTCCTAAAATTAAAATCGTTTTGAATGATTTCTGGAATTCTAGGGCTCTATCAGTTTTAGAGGTCTTATTTCATTTGTGTTTATATTGATTTTGACTGGGTTGTTATTCAATGACAATAACGTCAACATTTATTTTAGGGAAAGTACAAATGAGTTGATGAGTTAAATATCTTTGATTCATGCAGCAAGAATTTAGATTGATTAATTTCATACTGTCCCCGAAAACGAATTTCAATTGGTTTCATCTTCCTCCCCAAATTTCTTCTAGCGCAAGAACGAATGAATTGATGATTTCATCTCCATCCAAATCAAGTTCCAATTTTAGCTCATCAATTCGTAACCATAATCGTCAGGTTAGTGTTCAATATTGAAATGTTAGATTGCTTTACTTTTATTCTTATATTTACTGGGTTTTGATCTTTGAATGTTTGACAGAGTTTTCTCATGTCACCCAAAAGTTCGAACTTTATATATGAAGAATGGTTGATTGTGACAAAATTATGTGCACAGACCAAGTTTGATGAAATTCCTATGGAAGTTTTTTTTCTTACTGTTATTACATGATACAGATAATGGTGCGAATTTAGATTGATTTGGTTTGTTGTACAAGGTGAATCCAACGACATATATTGATACATCCCACAGTGTTATGCCACTTGAAGAAGCATGATGACCAAAGAACAACGAGCTACTGAAAATGAAAGATCTAGCGTTCGCAGTAGAAATGTCCGAGAAAACATGGCAGATGAGGAGATTGCTTCAAAATGAACGTAGGAGAAACCAATATAGAGCTGGGTAGGTAAATCACCAATTAAAATAAATTTGTGTCAGATCCCTATTATGCTTTCATGATGTTAGGTTGGTATTTTTGTTCTTGCAATTCCGTAGACTCAAGCAGCAGGCACATTGGTGTACTACTTTATTGTACAAAAGAAAAAGAATCGAATTTTAAGCTAGGCACGTGTGTACTAGAAGCTCTGCATATGACGTGCAACGCACATGCACTCTACTTGTCATGAATAAGAAGAAGAGAAAAAGATTCAAGTTAATTAGTTTATTGGTAAAATTGGATCTCATACGCAGAGGAAAAGTCATAGTTTTGTTTATACGGCGCTCTTACAGTTTCCTAAAAATAAATACAACATCTTTCTTTTCTCATCAGATTTCTCTTTGAGAATCAGATCCTGCATACAATTTGATGAAAATAAGCTTTTGACCTTTATTGTCTCCTTTGTGACTACTTCCGAACTTTCAATTTCCCCTTTATGTTATATCATCTGGAATATTTAGACTTCCAGTCAGATCGAATTTAGATTTGGTGGGAATGAAACATGAAGGATCCAGAAAGATGAGAAGCACCCAAAAGAATAACCATAAATCTACATTTTGAGAGTAGATATCATAATGCTAACATCTTGTTGTTGGCGCCTGGTGGTGATTCTATTAAACTTCCGCCACTTGTTTTTCCCATGTTTGTGTTGCCGTCGGTGAGAAGAATCACAGATCTATCAAAGAGATGAGATAAAGATAAATTGTTGTTGTTGTTTTTTTTTTAGGGCTTCTCTATTTCCTTACTACTTATAAGTAGAGGTGTAAATTGGGTTATGCCAGCACGAGCATAGCCCAGAACAGCACGCTAAAATTTGAGCACAGCTCAGCCCAGCACGTGTCTTAGCCCAGCACGGCACAACACGTTAGTTAAATGGAACGTGATAGGTTTGACTAATTGGAACGGTAGCACAGCACAGCACAACACAGCACGCAGCACGGATAAGCACGTGGCTCAGCCCAACCCAGCACCTTAAGAAAGCACATCAAAACATGTACAAATACACCATATAATAAGGCATAATACATCACATTTTTTGTATATTTTACAAAAGAGTCACTTTTCTAGCTAGTTTTTAACATTTTATTCTGGCTTATTTATAACAACACATATAATACCTTAATATTTGGAAAATATATTTCAATATCGTTGTTATAATGTCGTCACCTATATTTAACTAGAACATTAATTTACATGATAATAATCCAATTTTATATTTGATGGGTTATTTTTTTTTATTGAATAAACTTGTTAATTTTACTTGAAATAATTTCAAATGATATGTTGTCTAATTAAATTCTTGTGATAATGTCCGACTTAATGTATACATTAAGTGATTTCAAATTGTTTATAGCACGTGTGCCAGCACGGCACAGCACGACACGTTTATTCGTGTGTTGTGCCTAGTTTTTGACTAGTAAAGCACAGAACGGCACAACACGTTTAAATCGTTGGCACAACACGGCGCATGGCACGTGAAGCACGCGACTTCGTGTGCCGGGCTGTGCCGGGCCGGCACGTTTTACACCTCTACTTATAAGGGTCAGATATTTACCCGTTTTTTGTTAGAGCCGTTGATTTTATCTTTATGATCTGATCTAATGGCTTTAGCTTAATGTTTGACCGACCGTGTTTCAACCTAACAAATCGATTTGCTTGCAAAACTTGGGTCTACGTGGTTAGTGTTGACTAGAATTTCCAACAGGTTGGTGTAGGACTCATAGCATACTAGACCAGTATTTTGTAAATAAAACTGTAATTTGTACGTATAAACAAATATGTCATTCCGAACAAGTTTAATAACCCAACATATGCGTCATGACTCGGTAGTTTTTTACAAAGATTTAAATTCTTTCTTGTTGTTTGTGGTAGTTGTAGTATGTACCCTTGCTGTTGCTGATACTCTGGTACTCCTATTGATTTTGTCTTTTTGTTTTGCCAAGTATTGCTCTTTTATCATGCACATCGACTTATGCATTGAATTTACGGGGGAGTTGTCTTTTGGGTTATTACTGTTTTTTTTCCTCTTCTGAAGTATATATCCCAACTATTCACCGTCGTATGACTTACTGTTTTTCACGCTGGTTTGGGAGAAATATTATGCTTTAATTTTTGTTAGATACTTGATGTAGTTGTGGAGTCTTCAATTTTTGTTAATTCATTTTCATTTGAATTAACTGGTGTCATTTCTAATTTACGTCATAGAAATGTGATGGATGTCGAACATCTTTTGAACTATCCTAACGAGAATGATGCAGTTGTGGAGTCTCCAACAAACGATGAAATTATTGAGTCAATAATGAATGATGAGAATGATCCGGAACCAGAAGATGGTAGCGCCGTACCAAATGTGTCATCTAAAGATGTTTTTCAAGCGATGGTCCCTTTAAAATATTACTTACGACAACACTTGCAAAATATTCTAGAAATTATGCAAGCATTTTGGTTTGGGTAAAAGAAAAAGACAATCAACCATAGATGAATTTTTTTGAGTTCATTCTTACATATATTTTTATGTAAAATTTTTTGATTATGTATTTTGGTTTATTTTTATATATTATTTGTATATATAATTCAGTGATTATTCGTTTATATTTCTATAGGGCCTTTAAGTATCCAATTTTTTATACTCATTAATGCATTAGGCGAGGTTATTCATTTATCACCTTGGCCCATGTCGGGACCGAAGAAAATTATTCATTTGGCGTGGTTATTCATTTATCGAGGTTCGACTGTATGTGTTGTTTCTGCAGTTATGTTCAAGGATATTCTGTCAAGTGTGTTCAAATCACAGGAGGCTTCTGAAATGACAACGGCTTCCCTTGGTAGCAATCTTGGTGTTGGACCTCACTAATGCTTTCGGCATCACCTTGAGACTATGCTTGGTAACTGCAATTGACGAGCCAATTCAACTCCAAGTTCAAGTTGATATGCACAAGCCTGTGTCTGTTCTGATGTGGTTGTGTGAAAACATATTCAGATTCCTAATCAAGTCAGACCATTTAAAAGCAACTTGTGTGTCTAAAAGAAATATTAAGGCATTGATTTTCAAATTTACGAACACAAACAAAACATTTTTGTGCCCCACGGGTGGGAACAACAACAATTGTAAGCAACTTGTATGTGCATCTAATTTTCAGCCTTCATTTTTCGGTATGCTCTTCATGCTGTGAGTCTCTTATACATTCAGATCACATCATAACTTGGGCAAGAAGAAAAAAAAAATACTGTAATAACAAAAAGTCATAATTTTGTTTATACAATGGTCTTACAAATTACAGATTCCAACAAATAAAAAGGAACTCTTCTTTTCTACCCCTTGGATTACTACTACATAGATTTGGTCGGAACTTTAGATGTGGTGATTCTATTTGTTGAGAAGAAGCTATTTGTCACCGATTCAACAACTTCAGTCTCTCTCGTTTCTGGCGTCTGTTATGCTTCATAGGCTTCCACTCAGATTTTGCCTTATTGGGGAAAATTTGATGGAGTCCAGATTGATACATGGTCATCATCAATTCATTCTTGAGAGAGCATAAGAGAAATTTACACTTTGAGAGGAGAAATCATTATGCCGATAGCTTCTTGTTGGTGGTGGTGTTGCTATTGAACCGCCACTTGCTTCTGGAGGCACATTTTTGATGAGATGCCCTAGAAAAAAAGATGCTCTTTTACATTAGGGTTCATTCCTTGATACTTATATATACTAACTTATTAGGGTTACAGGTCTGCCCGTTTGGTTTAGAGATAAGTTGTGATGGTTGATTTCAACTTCATGATTTCATCTAACGGCAGAAGCGTATTGTTTTACTGACCGTATTTTTGACCAGCATATGTAAGAGTTGGAGTTGTAAAAGTGCCTGTATAGCTATTTACTTTGAGGCACTATCACATCGTAACTCAAAAACAGATTGGTTGGTAGAATCTCTCTCAGCAATCTAAACACCACATGTTCAAACGACAAGTTGGTTTTTGAAGTAGGCATTTGCAATCTTAGTAGGATTTACATGATGGACACATGATTACATGAAAACTCATTCAAATTAATGTTTCCATTCACTATGATCAAATGTTTGGACACAAAAACTCCGAAGAAAAAAAAAATACAAGAATCGACTGAATTAACATTTATTTCAAACCGGACTCTTTCATGAATCCAACAACCCATATCTTTCAATCCAGAATCTGAAACTTTTAACACTCAGATACTAAAATTCAAAAAACCCAAGTTCCGCCTTGTCCTTTCCTTCTTCCATGCTGACAACTATATATCAATTGCAATCCCCATTAATAACCGTGGGAATGCCTTCAATAAATTTGCAAAATAAATGAATCAATATCTAACATTCTTATGAAGAAAAATAAAAGCAGACATTGAAAACATAATAGCAGATGAAAGCAAATCCATTCCTTCGCATACTCATTCCTCATCCATTTTTGGTGCTTGTGTTATATGTTTAATTTAGTCCTGCGTACAGGAGGTCCACAGAGTGATGTTATGATGAAGAAGTATCTTAAATCTTCAAGTAAATAACAGGAAAGAATTACAAGAAAAATGTTGTCCCTGGGATTTTTAATAGGATTTGCCAATAAACTTCTGTTCAAACTCCATAACAACGCTAGAGCAACAGTCACACAACAAGGTATGCGCAAGATGAGGATTTTAAAAAGCATGGTAATTACTCATGTCGATTAGACACTTATCAAAGCCATGTCAACTGGTACGTAATCCTCTATCTGAAAACAGCAAATTGCCAGTATTAGTCAACCATTAGTTCTGCTCTGTATACTGTTAGCGAGCTACTTTTAAAAAGACTTCAAGCTACGTATACGTAACAAAAGAATTATTTTTAAAAATGAATGGCACCAAAAGTGAGAACTTGTATGCTATCCCATCTCTTATAACTTGCACAATCTTGAAAGTTAATTTACATTTTCCACAGATTACTAATGAAGCCAATGCCTATGTATTTGTCAATGTTATGACCAATAACCTGCAACTATTCACTATACATTTTGAAAAACCAACTACTTTTGTGACTTGAGGAATGTTAAAGTGGACAATTCTGATGAAGTACTGATGTATGTCCTAAAGAATCAAGAGAAAATTTGAAATCTTATTAACAAGTCCGAGCATCTCCAAACAGTTGAAGTTACAAAGCAATAGGGTGGGGTTAAGTACTGATTATAATAAAAAATCGACCAGATCAACCTATGTGTTCCAAATAAATGCATGATCCGGACTTGATTCCTTCAAAGCCATTTCCAAAACTTGAAAATTGAAGCAGTTCATATATATATGGAAATCAAACAAAAACCCTTGTTTCGTGAAGTATGTTATCTATTAGTGAATGAATGGATACACTTATATCTTTCAAAGGTGATCAAAACTGGTTCCTTTTACTTGCTTTGGTTATACATGCCAGTGAGCTCGCTGAGAAATGGCCTAGTTGTACAAGATTATGTCAAAATGCAATGTATTAGATCACTATCTTACTCAAATTTTACATGTATGTCCGTGTGAGCGAAATGTAATTGAACAAATTTTTCTACTATTAGTTCACTGTCAAACTAAGAAAATTAATGGAATATAAAACACCCATGGAACCCAAAAAAAAAAAGAATCCTTTAAACATAAAAGGGTCTGTAAACTCAAATACCCAATATCCGTAATCAAATGAAATGTAAGAAAACGCGTGTTTTTTCAGCATTGGAAAATCAATTTTAAAAACTTAAACATATGAAGAATTCAGAACTCAAACCAAACTAAAAGCTAATGCATGATCCAAACATGTGCTCTCACAACTAGCATCAACACCACTACATGTACTCTGAAGATCCAGTTAACAATTAAGGAAACTCTAAGTTTCCAAATGAAAAGGGGAATTCATTGAATAAAGTTGAAATTCATCAGTAATTCTATTAATCGCATACCCGATGTACGCGAATCTCCATAGATTGTAACTTTGGGAATGAAAAATCCTTGAATCAACATCACTACATCACATGTGACATATATTTCAGTTCGACAATGCTAGATACCTTGACATATAGTTTGTACCTTATAGCCTCTGTAAACCAAACCCATTTCATATAGTTGAAAACACCAAACAGTCTGCATAAAAATTGATACTCAGTTCTATAATCATTCATAAAATCAATCCATCTACCCATTCTTACAATAATTCTTTCCCACTCAGTAACACTTCTGGTAGCCCTTGAACCATAACACCCACAATCAAATAAAAAAAAAACTAAAATCGATCCAATTACAAACTTCAACAAAGAAAGTGATTATACATTTTTCTCTCTGAGAAAGTTATTCATCTGAAACGTGAGCTTTCAGTAGTGGTGACTAAAATTCTCCAGTTCATCTTCTGATTCCCTTTTTAAACAATCTCATTATCCAATTTCCATCTGAAACAAAAATCAACTAACCAAATTTGAGAGAAAATTCTCAGAGTAATTTTATCAAACAAATTGCAAGCATATTTAAATAGGGATATGGAATGTCAGAAACTTAGCTGCTAGTAGAGAAAGGCAAATTCTGTGATACCTTCTTCGTAAAGCTCTCTCGATGTTTTGATTAATCTCCCTCAAGTGGAAATCTCACATCTTTTTTTTCAGTAACCAAAATTTCGCACAACCCAAACAGCTAAACCCTTCCAAAGAATAAAGTTTTACCTCTCTTTACATAACCCACTTCAAATATCTCCAATTTCCCCTATTACACCAACACTCAGTTCAAAAATATCAACCCTAATTGCAGAAAATGAAACCCACTTTGCAGAAAATCATCAATTTTTCTTTAATTCGAAGAAAAGGGCTAGGGAAGAAGGAGAATTTTATAGACTAATTGAGACAGAGAAAGAAAGGTGAGAAATCGAAGATGTGAAATTCGAGGAGTTTAGTTCTAAAGTGTTAGGTTTCAAAACGAGAGTGGAGAGAGTTTGAGGGTTTCAGAATGAGATTTTAATTTTAAAGTTTCTATCAGAATCTAGATTTCAACCAAAATTATTTTGGGCAGTAGATTCAAACTAACGCGCCCAAAATTCCCTCCCAATTTTCCACACAAGATGTTTTGGGCGGCAATTTGGCACCACCGTTGGATAAGGAACCAATCCATGTGCTTTTGCTATTTTGCAAATCTATTCGTAGGATGAAGTTATCTGGTTTTCTATTGCCGCATAATCTATCATACATATTGGGTTTGGTGGAGAGACTCTTATGTGATGTATTGGGGGTACCATATTGATCCAACGGTCTGGATTTGTCTATGTTAATTTCATACGGATTTTCTTAAAGTCTCTGGTTTTCCATTGGCCAAATTAAAATCATACGGATCAAGTCAAATGTGTTTTTGTGCTTTCTCTTTTTGTTTCCGGTTTGAATTTCGACTAGTCACATAAGTCATGAAGTGATTTCGACTAGTCATACAAGTCATGAAGTAGCTTTAGTATATGATATATATTATCAAAATCGATAAATATGAAGCTTAATATTGATTCGAACTTCAAATGTGGTATAACGACATACAAACTCGAAACCTGGACGAGAGTGGATAATTATAAGTCGGCAACTTCGTAAAAACGATGAATTCAATCATTTTCAGGTAAGATTCCTTTGGAATATTCTCATAAATCTTAAACAAACCCTAATTTCGTCAACTTCGAGAAAGAAAGTGGCTCTAATATCGAAACCAGGCCGGGGGTGGACTACTATAAGTCGGAAACTCCGTAAGAACGATTAATCAAACCATCTACAATTAAGATTCCATCAAAATATTCTCTGCAACCTTAAACAGACCCTAATTTCATAAACTTCGATAAAGAAATTGGCTCCGAAATCGAAACTTGGCCTGGAGTTGACTAAGTCGGAAACTCCGTAAGAATGATGAATCCAACCATTTATAAGTAAGGTTCCATAAAAATATTCTCCAAAACCTTTAACAAACCCTAATTTCATCAACTTCAAAAAAGAAAGTAGCTCCGAGATCGAAACCTTGCCGGGAGTGGACTACTATAAGTCGAAAACTCCGTAAGAATAATGAATCAAACCATCTACATTTAAGATTCCATTAAAATATTCTCCAAAGCCTTATTAAAGAGGCGAAATAATACCATAAAATGAAACAATAAGACCTCATGAAGGAAAAAAGAATAAATAAATATGTGAACTCATGAGTCGTAGTACATGTATTTAGTACACGTATCGGCGTAGCTATAGATCAACTTCAAGAAAGAAATTTGCTTCGAAATCGAAACCATACCTGGAGTTGACTACTATAAATCGGAAACTATGTAAGAACGATGAATCCAACCATTTATAAGTAAGATTCCATCAAAATATTCTCCAAAACCTTAAACAAACCCTAATTTCATCAACTTCGAGAACGAAAGTGGCTCCGAGATCGAAACTTGGCTGGGAGTGGACTACTATAAGTCGGAAATTCCATAAGAACGATGCATCCAACCATCTACAATTAAGATTCCATCAAAATATTCTCAAAAACCTTATTAAAGAGGTGAAATAAGACCATAAAATGAAACAATAAGACCTCATGAAGGCAAAAAGAAGAAATAAGTCTGTGAACTCGTGATTCGTAGTACATGTACTGAGTACACGTACCAGCGTAGCTATAGATTGAAAGCAACTTAGTGGTACGCATACCCGGTATCCATACCGAAAAAAGTCTGTGAACTCGGGAGCCCGGAATGGTACGCATACCATGTATGCTTACCGAAAAAAGTATGTGAACTATTGAAAATTTTAATGCTTAAAATCGAAGCGACTGTACCAATTTGAAAGATTATTATCGAGTTTTGATATTTGTAATAAACTGAAAACAATTTGGAAAATCTGATAAACAATCAATTGACTTTGATGAAAATGTAATATGTATGACCCATAAATATGCATTTATAATCATCGGATCAGATAATTTAGCTTTTTATTGGACAAATAAATAACATAAGGATAATTTGGGATTGATATTCATGAGAATATATAGATAATCGAATAAATCCATAGAATCCGTGGAAATTCGTGTGAGGTCTAGCGATAAATTGGGTAGGATTAATAGTTAACATGTGAAATTGGATTTTTGTTGTTGAAGCGTATAATCGAGCTGATGGAAAATTCAGTCGAACTAATTTATGTTTTGTGAAACTGTATTCTCGTTTCTTCCATTAATAAATACTAGTTCAATAAACTCTATTAGAGGTCAGTGTGAACTAAAATATGCCCCGCCTGACCTCTAATTAGTCAGAATGTCAATATTAGAACATAAAATATAACAATGAATCCCAAAATCTGCTTAGTTCCATATCTTGAATGTATATCGAATGTCAATATGTTACAATGTGGAGCAAAATATCCCTCGTCCTATCTCTGATTGATCGGAATATCTATATTGGAACCCTAAATCTAGTTGTGTGAACCAAAATATACCTTATTCGATCTCATCCAAATATCTATACCGGAATTCCAAATCTAGCAATAAAATCGACGGAGTCAGAGAGAAATCGATTGAGGAAGACCAAAGTTGACCAAGGTCGATGGCCACTTGGTCAAAATGGTGGATAACGAGATAAATTAAGTTACCAAACCAAATAATTGTACACACTTCTAAGAAAAATTTCAAGTTCAATCTTGTCTTCTTTAAACTTTTGAAATATATTCGAGCAATGGATATTCATATATTTTTAGCAAACTCAGTTAAACCAATTTATTGTTCACAAACTATTTTCTTTAAAATTTATCTTTTAGAAAATTTCCCAAGCAAACAACCAACTGTCTACCATCAATATGCATATCCTTTTGATATGAGTTCGGGACTTCCTGACGATACGGATACATGGTATCCATACCCTTATGATATGACTTCGCGAATTTCCAAGTGCACGTACGCACACAGGTATGCATACCTTTTGGATCTGATTTCACAACTGCCAAAGGTAGCCATACTTGGTATGCATACCTGGTTGACCTATTTTTTACCATCAGTATGCATATCCTTTTGATCCGAGTTCGAGAGTTCCTGACAATACGGATACCCGATATGCATACCCTTTAAGAGAAAAGGAATAATACAAGAACATGAAAGCTGTTATGGTGTAGGCTTTTAATCTGAGATCTTTCTAAAAAAATTTAAATGGAAAAAAATCTTTTTCAGTTTTTTTTTTCTTTTTAAAGTTAGGGTTTAAATAATTTGATTCCAAATTGAATGAAATTTTAGTTCTCGGTTTTAAACAAAAGAGTTCATAACTATTTTGCATTGAAAATCATTTGAAAACTAAGATTATCACAAAGTTGTAAAAATGGGATTTTTTAATAGTAGTGATAATTGCAATTTTTTTGAAATGTAAGTGGTTGCAAATCGTGAAAATTACTATGTAAAAACTTACGGGGGTTTACTCAATAAATACTTTTTGTGATTTCCAGAGACTTTAATAGATTTCTAAAGTATTGTGTTACTGGTTGTATACTTTAGAAAACTCCTTGTAAGTATATGTTACTCGTTATATACTTGTAAAATCTCTTTCAAAGTTTGTGTTACTCGTTATAAATGAGAAAATTTAAAGACTTTCTATACTTCCCAAATTTTAAGACTTTGAATGACATTTATGTGTACATTTTCCTTGGAGAAAGTCTTGCAAAATGTGAAAGATTTTGGAAGACTTCTACAAAAATTAAAAACTTAATTTATTAATATCTTTTATATATTTATTTTGATATTATTTTATTTTATTTCAAGTTGATGCAAGCTCTTGCACGTATACTCTAGACTATTTATGCAAGCTCTTGCACGTATATATATATTTGTAAAGAGATATATACATATATGTATCATATGATACGATCAAACTATTTTTTATTTTGTTATTAGATGAAATGAAAACTTTCATTCATGGCTAAAGTGTCCCAAATTATGGTTAATTTAATTTGCAATTAGCGATTTTCAAGAATTGTTTTGAGTAGATAAATTTTATAGAACTTTACAAATTCAGAGATTTGTAGATTCATCATGTTAAGCTGGTATACAATTCTCTAGAAATTTTGTTTTCACAACATTTTAGAACTCTACAAATTTCTATAAGAGTTAGGCCAACTCTATAAAACTCTACAAGTATTTTTCCAACTCCGTAGAACTCTACATAAGTTGTCATTTTTCACGACTCTTTTTAAATCTATACAAATCTGCAAAAGTATTTATTGAGTAAACCCCCGTTAAAATTTCAATTTGATAATAGCAGGTTTTCTCATAACTTTTATTCTTTACCATAGAATATTTTTCATTGAAACGATTATTACAAAATCATGAAAGTTGGAATTTCAGTTGACTCATAATTGCGATTATCACTCAATTATGAAAATTGCAGTTTTCAATGGTGGTGATAATTGTGATTTTTCAAAACGTGAAATTAAAAAATTCAATTTGATAATTACGATGAGAAAAAAAAAATTCACTTTTTAACGGGAAATAAGAAAAGCTAAATGGAAAGAAATTTTTGAGGATATTTTTTTGGGATTATTATTTATCACATTAGTTAAGTCTGTTAAAGAAGATATTTTACGTAAAATATTTTGCGTTTTTTTAGTTAAAAAATCGTTTATTTCTTAGTTTATGGAAAAAACATTAATTTAGGGATTCCTCACAATTTTGGAAGTTTTGACTTTTCAAAACTTTAAATTTTGCAAACTAAAAATCCGGAATATTTTTCCAAATTTAGATAAATATATTGTTTCCCATTCCAAAAATTTAGAACTCAAGTGCACTTGCAAAATATAAGTGCAATAATAAGGGTCGTGGATCTCGTTAGATATTTCTCGAGATGGAGTATCTTGTTTATTTACCCTATAAATAAATCCTTAAGAAAGAAAAAAACCTAACCCTACCTCTTTCTCTCCGCCTCCTTTCTCTACCTCATCTCCATCTTCTCTTCTCGTGCTAAACTAGATCTCACAGTAAAGAATCAACTGCCTCAAGCTCTCTCTTTGAAGTTTGAAAACAAACAACACTAACACCTAATTAGTTTTTCTAATCACTCTTTAATCTTCTTTTCCCGTCAAATTTTCTCAATTTTTGGTAGACATTGAACTTTTATTTAGATGGTTTAATATGATATATCTTTAATTTCTGCTAAATAGTTAAACTTATAACCGATTCTGAGTCTAATGATGATTTGAGGAGTTTGGAATATTACTTGATTGCAGATTGTTTTTTTCTTCCTTGTTCAATTAGGGATTTGTTTTGAAATGTCGAACCTTTACTGATTTCAACTCTAATGATTGTTGAAGAGTTGAGATTTATGGTTATTAACTGAGTTTATGTTTTTCTTTGATTTTTTTCATCTTGATTTTTTTGTTGTATGTTGAATTATTAGCCGAGTTTTCCTTCAATTAAGAATTGAGTAGTTTCCTTTTGGGTTTGATTCAATTTCTGAAAATTTTCAATGTTTTTCTTCAATTTTTTTCATCTTGATTTTGGTTTAATTTTGCATGGGAGTTTCCTTTTGGGTTTGATTCATATTGTTCTTCATTTTTCTTTCATTTTGGGGGTCTTATTTATTTAGATACAAGTTAAATTTTTTTTTTTTGATGATTTTCAGAAATTAGTTTTGTTTTTTCATCTAAAATTGGCAAAGAGCCTTAATCGATTTTTGTTTTGTGTGTATGTAGTCTGTAATGATTGTAGTAATAGTGGTGTTCAGCGATTTGTTGTAATGAACATATCAAATTTACTTCATAGACAATAGTGTTTGAAGGGTACCTTTAAATTAGGTACCAAATTTCTGGGTTTTATTGATTGGTTCCTTCATGTTGTTATGGTTGTCAATTGTCATAGTCTTTGATTTTTCCAATGGGTCTGCACTTTTGTTTGCTTGGAATGAAAAAAATATGATAAGGTTTGCTCCACTAATCTAAGCTTTGAAAAAGGTATTATTGATTGGTTTGTTGATTAGTTCTTGATCTTGTTTTTGCTTAAGTTTGATTTCCTTATTATGTATAGTTCCAATTTGAATTTGCTTGTTTGTATATATGCAGGACCCATTTTTGGAGGAAGGAATTAGATCTAGAACGAGGAATCTATTGATCTCAAAATCAGAGCTAAAAGCTAAAAGAACAGATTAAATGATATTAAGTCGCAGAATCGATCCGTGTTTTTAAGCTTGTCCAGTGATATTTCAAAGAACTCTAATCTTCTCAAAGTTGAAGTGATTGTATCAATGTTGTTCCTCTTCTTATTTCTTTTTCCAAAGATACGAGATTTTATTTTATTTTATTTTTGGCAAGTAGATTGTAATTTTTTTATTATTAAATGATATTTTAAATTCATTGATTAATAAAATTAATTAATTTGCATTTAATTTGGTTCTCATATTTGCTTTCTATATTAATTTTAATTTCATTTTTTATTCATCGGAATCAAAACTGGCCTGAAGCTTTTTAACTTTTAACCAACCTGAACATTCCCTGCTGATGAATAACTAGAGCAATTAATTTTAGAAAAGATCAAAGTTAGGACCGTCTAAAATCTCGGACTTCATAAACCCTCCAGCAACCGATTATTGGTCAATAAAGTCGCTCTAAACTTTAATCAACTAAACATATTACTCACTAGGATGGTTGAGATAAAGTTAAAGCTATGATATTGGTTAGACGCTGCGGTAGTTGAAGCATATTTTGAGCGACTCGGTTAGGGATAATTGAAATAAACCTTAAAGCAGTGATATTGATTAGCCGCTGATGTAGTTGGAGCATATTTAGAGCGACTCGCTTTGGGATAGTCGGAATAAATTTAAAGCAATCATATTAGTCAATCGATGATGGTAGTTGAAACATATTTAGAGCGAGTGCCTTGCTGCTCTAGACCTATAGAAATCCCACCTTTTGCAATTCAAGAGCGAGAGCCAAATTAAGTCGCTCTAAGGGTTAGAGCGACTCAATACGGGCTTTTGCAACCAAAATTGTCTGGTTGCTTAATCCAGTTTTTCTTGTAGTGTCTTATATTATTTCTGTGGCCCAAATTTTTTAGAGATTGATTTTTTACTAAGATTTTTTTCTTCCTTTTGAAATGTGTGTGATCAATTGGGTACAAATTTCCTTTTATATTATTAAAAGGTAACGAAAGAATTGGAAATTTCCACAAAGGCGCTGCCATGCACTTCCAAATTATGTTAAAAATTTGTTGATGCTGAGCTAAGGGTGCACACGGTACGGTTCGGCTCGGTTCTTGCCGAGGCCGAGTACCTGTACCTCCCAAGCCTCGGTTCCCAAATGTATACAGGACCGGTACCTATACCTTGTACCTCGGTTCCGGTACCATTCGGTACACATACGGTACCAGGTACGGTTCCGGTACTAGTCTCGGTTCCAGAAAGAGAATGCAATTTTGGTGTCTGCTGCCACCCCATTGGATTGATTTCTATGATCAAATCCTACCAAATTTTTGTATCTCAGCATTAAACCCGTGATCATGAGAGGACCCTCTACTCATTCCAGGTAGTCTTTTCACAACAACATTATCACCATTGGGCATCACACCTTTGTAAACAACTCCAGCTCCTCCCTTACCAATAATGTTTTCTTCCTTCAAAGAATCCAGAACATCGTCACTTGTAAATTCCAACCTGATTATCTGTTTTCCTATGTTGCTGCACTATCTCTGATTTAAGCTGCGAAATTTGATCACCGTGTTTCTTCTGCTCATTTTGCATCTCTAGTTTCAAACGCAAAACTTCACCTTCATGCTTTTCCAGTTCGTTTCTCTTCTCTAAATGAATACGATTGATCTCCAACTGAAGCTTATCGACCTCTCCCAGCAATGTTGTGGCATCAACACTCTGAAACAACACATTTAATGAGTTAGATCTATAGTTTAGTTCAAACTAATGCACACGCCATGATATGAATACTGAAAGGTTTGGCAGTCAAAAGTAGGAAAATGGTAGTAAGTACTGTACCATGCTAGGTTGGGCTAACGACACGATATCTCCTCTGATTGATTTTTTTTATTTATTAGCAAGATAGAGATCCTGACGATTTCCTAATAGATGAGATTGATGCATAAAAAAAGATGTGTCCTTATATTTAGTCAAGTGTTCTTTATTCCATCATCCAGATTTGGTGCAGGCTCCACATAAATCTTTGGTTCACCAATGAATTCATTTTCAAAAATCTTTACCCTCCATGCTTACCACAATCATCTGCCTGAAACGAAGTGGTGAGAGTTGAAACTGATTCTTCGGTACATTCGGTCCGGGACGATACGGGATTTGGATAGGACCGTGTACATGTACCTCCCTAGCCTCGGTTCCTATTTTTTGGACCGGTACTTGTACCCCTTCCTCGGTTCGGTACAAAAAACAGGTACGGTTCCACCGGTTCCGGGACGGTCCGGCTCGGATCCTGGGCACCCTTATGATGAGCTTCACTGTGAATTGGAGTAATGGACTGTGAATTGGAGCAATGGAATGAACTGCTCAAAACATATTAACTAAATTATGTCAGGACCATAGTTTTCATACTTGGTTCTTCGATGGGAGTGAAAACAATAGTGTTGGTGATGCATATGAGTTGAAGGTAAAAAAAAATTATTTCATAGTGCAGCTCTCAAGTCGGTAACATTGGAACTGATTCGGGATTTATTTTTTTCATGCATGTCAGACTTGACCACAGAGAAATCATCTTTGGTTGCTTGTAGCATCTATTTTGGTAGAGCTCTAGCTGCTAATTTCGAGGGACTTTCAGATACATAATAAACCTCAAACTGCCATGAAAACTAAGAGAGATCTCCAGGGAGTGTGGATAGTGCCATCATACCATGAAAATGGAAATACACCAACTGATGGAGACTATCTGTTGAGCAAAAGCCAGAAGCGAAATTCAATTCAATCGAAATTTGAGGCGTTTGGAAGTTCAGGAAACTATTAACTTGGTGGAGGATATAATAAATCCTGAACGCATCACTATGCAAGAAGATGTTAGAACTTGACTCCCCTCCCATTCAGGTAAATTCTCTACGAAGTCTTGCTATGATTTTCAAATGGTAGACAATGATGCATATATTATTCCGGATCCCAAACTTATTTGGAATGCTACTGTACCTCCCAAAGTCTCCTTTCTCATTTGGCCTACTCTTTGGAATGCTACACCAATCTTTAATAACTTAGTTCGAAAAGGAGTTACAGTAAGATCTCTGCAATGTGTTTTGTGTGAAGCAGAGGATGAAACAATACATCATGTGCTGCTCCATTGTACCTTCTCTTATACAGCGTGGTCGTACTTTCTTGAATATTGTAAAATTGATTTAGCAATGTGCGAGACAACGGATGGCTGCATTAAGTCATGGAAGAGGAAAATCCCAAATAAAACCCATAACTTCATATGGAATAATCTTCCTTACACGATCTGGTGGGCGCTATGGATTGAGAGAAATAGAAGGGTTTTCCACAATGAAGATTTTGCACCAAATGATGTGATTGTTGCTGTCAAGTCTTTCAATTAGGACTTCCCTATCAAGTTTTTGAAGGCTTGTATTTTGATGATTTGGTCCACAATTGGGAGGCAAAGATTTACATGTAACTTTTCCACCAGTTAGCTTCTTTTTTTGGCACTTCCAGTCTCTCTTTCATGGTTGTGTGTCTGTAATTTTGTTGTTCCTCCTTGGCACCTGATAATCAATTTTAACTTCTCTCTCAAAAAAAAGAAGCGAAATTCATCAATCTCTCTGCTAGATAAAAATTTGGCAACTTTGCAATTGTAGTCCACCGGTATTTTAATTATTGCTAACTCTCTGCGTAGAATTATATGGTTAATTGCTTAAATGTGATTTCTTTCCCCAAATATGTAACCAGAATAATCATCAATTGTTACTTGTACTATCATCTATTATCTCTAATTCTTAGAATTGAAGCTCTCCATTCTTCCACAAGGGATATCATGTAAGTTTCCATTTACAGTGGTATGAATGTTTGTGGTATGACCTTGAGTAATGACTAATTCGGCAAACTGCAATTGACCATCCAATTCAACTCCAAGTTGATATGCACAAGCCTCTATTTTTAATGACCTTGAGATTAACATTTTGTGAAGTACAATCATTTAGTGTTTTTTCATCAAAGAAATATTGAGATATTAATGTAACTTTTAAGAGAATCAGCTCATTCAGAAATACTAAATCTTAATCTCAAGGTCATTAAAAATTACATCAATAACTTTTAATAAAGAAAAATACAGCTCATTTTGAAATACTAAATCTTAGTCTCTCCCCAAATTTGATTTCTCTTTCAGAATCAGATCCTGAGAGATTTGGAAGGAACTAGAAGGATTGGTGGTTGAACAAAAATGTAGAGATTCCACTGTTCCGATATATTATCTCCTTCAGCATTGAATTAGAAAACAGGTGAAGGTATAGCATATCAAGTTTTTTTAATTCCAGATTTTAAAGCAGACTAAAATTCACATTTTGAGAGGAGATATCATCATACTAATAGGTTCTCGTTGCTGTTGGTGGTGCCGCCGCCACTTGCTTCTGCCATGTTTTCTTTGCTTGTTGCCGTCCATGAGAGAATCATAGATCTATTAGAGATGTTGTTGTTTGCTTTAAGGTTTATTTGTTTCCTTGCTATTGATAAGGGTCAGACAACTGCCCCGTCGGTTTAAACTGGTTGATTTCCTTTGATCTAATTGTTGTCGCTTAGTGTTTAACTGACCGTGTTTCCACCTAATTGATCGATTTGCAAGGGGCGTTGGGCGTATGTGGTTAGTGATACAGGTTGCCGAATGTCGACTTTTCGAGTTTATAATGATATTCTTGGAGCATTTGCTCGATGATATTGTATACGATTTTGAAATATAATTCCATTCTTGTTGACTATCCTAGGTATAGGCCATGATTCTATCCTAAGCTTTTGAATCGCACAAAACAAATAAAATATGTTTCCCTTCGATAATTTCATTGAGCTGAATTCATACAGACAACTAAGAGGTCTTGAAATTAGGATTGGCGATTTTTAAGTAAGAGAAAATGTTCTCCGCAAATCATCATCTCTTGTAAGTTTCTTGTTTAGACTAAGCATACTAAGTCTAATATCTCTGTTGATGTTATTCAGAGTATTCTCAGTTTACATTCCAGAGGCTTACAAGACGCTGGTGTAGTTGATGAACCATGAAAATATTAATCACCAATCTTTACGGGAGCCTACCCAAATACCACTTATGATTTTGAAGATATAATCTTAGTAATTTGCTGAATTAAACCCTCATGGCGATATTCCCATTTTTCAAACCCAGCCTCTCAATTGCTTCAATTTTGAATGATTCAGATTGAAAGTGTGCTAACTGAACTTTATCCCTTTCTAAGGACGGATCGTTGATCCTTCCCCTTAGGGATGGATTTATTGGTTAGTAGGGTTTTGATTCAATTGATTTAGGGTTTAGGGTTTACACATATTTTTATATTTTTTTATGTCTTTTAATCTATGATTACCGGGAGATCGAAAGAAAGACTACTGAGAATGAGGAGCAGACAAGCATCAAGAGAAAAAGAAGAATCAGGGAAGCAGATCTAAGGCCATGATGAACTAAAAGACCCAGATGGAAGAATTTTTCAATTAAACGGGTGTTGATGGTGGTTTTTAGCTTAGGGGTAAAATCTTAAAATCCTAGTCAGACAATAAAGTCACAGAACTTGAGTAATAATGTCCAAACCAAGCACATTTATTGAACCCTTTAATTTATCTGCGAGAAAATTACTAGGTGTTGATGGTGGTTTGTATCCTAGGGTTACGACAAGACAAACCCTAATTCCCACGTGTGCCAATGGCAAATCATGCCAGCCACACCAACAACGCCAAAGCATGCCAACCATGCTAGCCGCACCTTTGTGCCAATGGAAAATCATGCCAGCCACACCGACCGCGCCAAAGCATGCCAACCATGCTAGACGCACCTCTGTGCCAATGGAAAATCATGCCATCCACACCGACTGCGCCAAAGCATGCCAACCATGCTAGCCGCACCTCTATGCCAATGGAAAATCATGCCAGCCGCACCGACCGCGCCAAAGCATGCCAACCATGCTAGTCGCACCTCTGTGCCAATGGAAAATCATGTCAGCCACACCGACCGCGCCAAAGCATTCCAATAATGCTAGCCGCACCTCTATGCTAATGGAAAATCATGCCAGCCACACCGACCGCACCAACGCATGCCAACCATGCTATCCGCACCTCTGTGCCAATGGCAAAACATGCCAGCCACATCGACCGCGGTTACCATCCAAGGTTACCAGATGACACATGGTAACCTTTGGCCCGAAAACCTAAGTTTGTCCACGCCAAACCTTGCCATTCCAACGACATGCCAACCTAGCTGTGCCACCATGTTGGCCCTCACTACGCGGCTACCAAAACGAAGGCGTGCAACGATCAATGGTTGCCCCTCCTCTCAAGATGCAAAATCTCGATCGTGAAAGGTCACCAGGCTAGCAAGTTTCTCGAGCCTGATTTGTCAATCCAGGCTAACGTGCTACATGTTTTCCAAAAACATTCAAGACATCAACACAAACTAGGGGATCCTATTTAGGTATTGGTTTGGCGGTTTACAGTGTGCGGCTTACACTATGCCCATTATAAGGAAGTATCATAAGGGTGAGGCGTTTAGTAAATACGGGAAGTTATGTGTGAAACGTTCATGGGACATAAAGCACATGCATTAACAATTTTATGGGACATCAATTCCATAATGTTAGCAGTTTCATGTATTAACCACTTTATGGAACATCAATTCCATGCATACGGTTACCACCTCCTCACATTTTATTCCCCACTCTTTAATGAGACCAGGGTACATTTTTACTCCGACTTGTATAAATAGGTCTTACCTATTTCCATTGAACAACAAGTTCATACAAGAGATACAACACTCAGAAATACTTACTTTCTAGCTCACCCTGTTATCTCTCTCACTTTTCTGATAACAAGTCGTAGTAACCCAACTACTCTTCCTGAATCAACTATTCTGGTCTCACCACTTTTCTTGCTTCCCTCCCCAAAAACCAACCCATTCTCCTCCACTTTTTGACCAAAGAAAGTCTGGAACGACCATTTCTTGGTTTAGGCCGGACTTGTATAGATTGATCTCTCGAATCTAAAGTACTCCCTTGAAGTACATTATTTAAGGTTTAAATTATTTCTCACCTGCACACCCGCAATTACCGAAATCAGCAGAAACCATTTTCACCTACAAACACAAGTAAATGACTTAGAAAAGGTGACTCTTTATCACCTTATCTTTTCTTGTTAGTTGTGGAGGTTCTTTCCAAGATGATAAATGATGTTGTAGAACGAGGACAACTTACTGGTTTTCAAGTTGTGGAGACTGGTTCAATTATTTCGCACCTCCAATTCGTAGATGATACCCTTATCTTCTAAGACGCAAGTGTAGAAGAAGTGAGAAGACTTTTTATCATCTTGGAGGTTTTTGAATCCATTACAGGCATGAAGTTAAATTTGGATAAAATTACCATGATTAGTGTGGGAGCCGATGCGGTGATTGAGGTGTTGTCCAAAGAGCTTGGATGTAAGACAGAGAAGTAGCCTTTCAAATACTTAGGAATGCCAATTAGTGAACATTGGCATAGTAATACAGTATAGGAGTACGTTTTGACAAGAATGGAGCAAAGGTGGGCAACTTGGAAGAAAAGAACACTTAACAAAGAAGGTAGACTTATTCTAATCAAAAGTTGTCTCGCAAGTTTACCTATTTATTACTTATCTTTATTTCATTTATCGGTGAGTGTGGAAAAGCGAATGGTGAAGATTATACGAAATTTCTTATGGGGTGCAGTGGAGGGAAGAAGAAATATCGTATGGGTTTCTTGGAAAAAAAGTGAGTTTGCCAATAGAGAATGGAGGTCTAGGTGTAAAAAACCTTAGGATTACCAATAAATCTCTTTTAGTCAAGTGGATTTGGAGATTCTCAAGAAACAAACATAGTCTGTTGAGGAAGATTGTGAATCAAAAATTTAAGAGAAACAACGATTTGTTAATGTCGGATATTAATAATAATCCTTAGTGTCGGAGTCAGTGGATGAATGAGGTTAATTTGGTCCATGCTATTCATGACTTGGATGTTTTTATGGTGAGAAACGAAAGGGGTATTCGTTTTTGGAAGGATAAATGGTTGCAAAGGGGTCGTTTGCAAGATATATTTCCAGTTATCTTCAAAGCATCAAGAGATAAGGAAGCTTCAATTGCCGAGATGATTGTCAATGGGAGTTGGAAATGTGATTTCAAGAGTAGATTGAATGAAAATGAGAGACGTGAGTGGGATTTGTTATGTCGAGACGTCCCCGTACCAATGTTGGAAGATGCTGACGACGAGATGAACACCTTAGAGAATTTTTGCACTAATAGGTGCTATGAGCTCTTGTCGAGTGTACAAGATCCGTGCCATTTTTAAAGACATCTTTGGAAGCATCATATTCCTAACAAGGTAAGTTTTATACTTTGGGCATCCTTCCATGATTATCTTCCTACTAGAGATATGTTGTCTCATAGAGGTATTCAAATAAAAAGTGTTGTGTGTGTGTTATGTGGAACAGAAGAAGAAACAACAAATCATATGTTTATGCATTGCTCCTTTTATTTCACTATTTGGGACTACTTCTTAAAGACTTCAAGATCTCATGGCCAATGCCGAGAACGATTTTACAATTATTTGATGCTTAGGATACGAACGTCTTGCAAGGAAAAGGTAAATCTATTTGGAAAATTATTCATTATGCAATATGCTGGATTTTGCGGAAGGAAAGAAATGGGAGAGTCGTTGGTGGGCGTAGGAAAGACACTAATGAGATCATTGATATAGTTAAAAATTTATTCTTTGGTCTTTTGACTCCGATACTTTTAAATTTGTTCCCCCTAGTCTCATTTGGAGCAATTAGGAAGCACTCATGAGTGAGCGATTAGTTTTGTGTATCTCTTTTTCTCTTTAATATAACCTTATTCTTCAAAAAGACGCCGGTGTAGTTCTCTGGCATTTCCTTTACATTAGCCATTGTGCGAAGTTCAGTCGTGCGGTGGTATTTTTTTTTTATCAAAGCTAGGTGTTGATGTTGGTTTTTAGTTTAGGGTTTAAATCGCAAAACGATAAACCCTAGCAGACATTTAAAACGAGCATTTACTAGGCACATTTAATGAAAACCTTTTAATATGTCTCTAATAATTACCGGGGTATATTTTTCAAATTAGGGTTACGCCAAACCAAACCCTAATTCCCCCTTGCGCCAATGAAAAATCATGCCAGCCACACCTAGCCCAAGCAAGCCGCGCCATGCCAATAGCACCATGCCAAGACCCTAGCTATGCTTGCCAACTATCTTGTGCCAATGGAAAATCATGCCAACCACACCCTATCGCGCCAAAGAATGCCAACCATGCTAGCCGCACCCTTGTGCCAATGGCAAATCATGCCAGCCACACCTAGCCCAAGCTAGCCGCGCCATGCCGATCGCACCATGCCATGGCCCTAGATATGCTAGCCACATCTCGTGTGCCAATGGAAAATCATGCCAAACACACCCAACCGCGCCAAAACATGCCAACCATGCTAGCCGCACCCTTGTGCCAATGGCAAATCATGCCAGCCACACCTAGCCCAAGCTAGCCGCGCCATGCCAATCGCACCATGCCATGGCCCTAGCAATGCTAGCCACATCTCGTGTGCCAACGGAAAATCATGCCAGCCACACCCAACCGCGCCAAAGAATGCAAACCATGCTATCCGCACCCTTGTGCCAATGGCAAATCATTCCATCTACACCTAGCCCAAGCTAGCCGCGCAATGACGATCGCACCATTCCATGGCCCTAGCTATGCTATCCACATCTCGTGTACCAATGGAAAATCATGCCAAACACACCCAACCGCGCCAAAGCATGCCAACCATGCTAACCTCACCCTTGTGCCAATGGAAAATCATGCCAGCCACACCTAGCCCAAGCTAGCCGCGCTATGCCAATCGCACTATGCCATGGCCCTATCTATGCTAGCCACATCTCGTGTGCCAACGGCAAATCATGCCAGCCACACCCAACCGCGCCAAAGCATGCCAACCATGCTAACCGCACCCTTGTGCCAATGGCAAATCATTCTAGCCACACCTAGCCCAAGCTAGCCGCGCCATGCCAATCGCACCATGCCATGGCCCTAGCTATGCTAGCAACATCTCGTGTGCCAATGGAATATCATGCCAGCCACACCCAACCGCGCCAAAGCATGCAAACCATGTGATCCGCACCCTTGTGCCAATGGAAAATCATGCCAGCCACACCTATCCCAAGCTAGCCGCGCCATGTAAATCGCCCCATGCCATGGCCCTAGCTATGCTAGATACATCTCGTGTGCCGACGACAAATCATGCCAGCCACACCCAACCGCGGCTAAGCATGCCAACCATGCTAGCCGCACCCTTGTGCCAATGTAATATCATGCCAGCCACACCTAGCCCAAGCTAGCCGCGCCATGCCAATCACACCATGCCATGGCCCAATCTATGCTAGACACATCTCGTGTGCTAACGGCAAATCATGCCAGCCACACCCAACCGCGCCAAAGCATCCCAACCATGCTAACTGCACCCTTGTGCCAATGGCAAATCATGCCAGCCACACCTAGCCCAAGCTAGCCGCGCCATGCCAATCGCACCATGCCATGGCCCTATCTATGCTAGCCACATCTCGTGTGCCAATGGAAAATCATGCCATCCACACCTAACCGCACCAAAGCATGCCAACCATGCTAGCCGCACCCTTGTGCCAATGGCAAATCATGCCATCCACAACTATCCCAAGCTAGCCGCGCCATGCCAATCGCACCATGCCATGGCCCTAGCTATGCTAGCCACATCTCGTGTGCCAACGGAAAATCATGCCAGCCACACCCAACCGCGCTAAAGCATGCCAACCATGATAGCCGCACCCTTGTGCCAATGCCAAATCATGCCAGCCACACCTAGCCCAAGCTAGCCGCGCCATTCCAATCGCACCATGCCATGGCCCTAGCTATGCTAGCCACATTTCGTGTGCCAACGACAAATCATGCCAGCCACACCCAACCGCGCCAAAGCATGCCAACCATGCTAGCCGCACCCTTGTGCCAATGGAAAATCATGCCAGCCACACCTAGCCCAAGCTAGCCGCGCCATGCCGATTGCACCATGCCATGTCCCTAGCTATGCTAGCCACATCTCGTGTGCCAATGGAAAATCATGCCAAACACACCCAATCGCGCCAAAGAATGCCAACCATGATAGCCGCACCCTTGTGCCAATGGAAAATCATGCCAGCCACACCTAGCCAAAGCTAGCCGCTCCATGCCAATCGCACCATACCATGGCCCTAGCTATGCAAGCCACATCTCGTGTGCCAATGGAAAATGATGCCAGCCACACCCAACCGTGCCAAAGCATGCCAACCATGTGATCCGCACCCTTGTGCCAATGGAAAATCATGCCAGCCACACCTAGACCAAGCTAGCCGCGCCATGTCGATCGCACCATGCCATGGACCTAGCTATGCTAGCCACATCTCGTGTGCCAACGACAAATCATGCCAGCCACACCCAACCGCGGAAAAGCATGCCAACCATGCTAGCCGCACCCTTGTGCCAATGAAAAATCATGCCAGCCACACCTAGCCCAAGCTAGCCGCGCCATGCCAATCACACCATGCCATGGCCCTAGCTATGCTATCCATATCTCGTGTGCCAACGGAAAATCATGCCAGCCACACCCAACCGCGCCAAAGCATGCCAACCATGCTAACCGCACCCTTGTGCCAATGGCAAATCATGCCAGCCACACCTATCCCAAGCTATCCGCGCCATGCCAATCGCACCATGCTATGGCCCTATCTATGCTACCACATCTCGTGTTCCAATGGAAAATCATGCCATCCACACCAAACCGCGCCAAAGCATGCCAACCATGCTATCCGCACCCTTGTGCCAATGGCAAATCATGCCAGCCACACCTAGCCCAAGCTAGCCGCGCCATGTCAATCGCACCATGCCATGGCCTTAGCTATGCTAGCCACATCTAGTGTGCCAACGACAAATCATGCCAGCCACACCCAACCGAGGAAAAGCATGCCAACCATGCTAGACGCACCCTTGTGCCAATGGCAAATCTTGCCAGCCACACCTAGCCCAAGCTAGCCGCGCCATGCCAATCGCACCATGCCATGTCCCTAGCTATGCTAGCCACATCTCGTGTTCCAATGGAAAATCATGCCATCCACACCAAACCACGCCAAAGCATGCCAACCATGCTATCCGCACCCTTGTGCCAATGGAAAATCATGCCATCCACATCTAGCCAAGCTAGCTAGCGCCATGTCAATCGCACCATGCCATGGCCCTAGCTATGCTAGCCACATCTCGTCATGCCAATGGAAAAATCATGCCAGCCACACATTCCAACCGCCCAGCCAAAGCATGCCAACCATGCGATCCACACCCTTGTGCCAATGGAAAATCATGCCATCCACACCTAGCCCAAGCTAGCCGCCATGCCATGCCAATCGCACCATGCCATGGCCCTAGCTATGCTAGCCACATCTCGTGTGCCAATGGAAAATCATGCCATCCACACCCAACTAGCGCCCAATGCATGATAACCATGCTATCTAGCACCTCTTGTGCCAATGGCAAATCATGCCATCCACACCTAGCCCAATCTAGCCACTCCATGCCAATCATGCACCATGCCATGGCCCTAGCTATGCTATCCGCCCACCACTGGCCTTCTCCTCATGACTACTAAAGTGAAGGCATGCAATAATCAATGGTTTCCATTCAATCCCAGGAGAAAATCCTGGTCGTCTAAAGTCCCCTCACGACTTTAGGCCCGAAACCCTAACTTGGTCGCGCGCCTAGTCCAAGTTAGTCGTGCCATGCCAAACCATGGCCCCTCATGCCGCGCCACCATGCTGGCCTTCCTCATGAGGATACTAAAGTGAAGACAGGCGACAATCCTTGGTTTCCCTTCAATCCCAAGAGCAAATCCTGGCCGTCTAAAGTCCCCTCATGACTTTAGGCCCAAAACCCTAACTTGGTCACGCGCCTAGTCTAAGTTAGTCGTGCCATGCCAAACCATGGCCCCTCATGCCGCGCCACCATGCTGGCCTTCCTCATGCGGCTACTAAAGTGAATCCAGATGACAATACACGGTTGCCCTTCAATCCCAAGAGCAAATCTTGGCCGTCTAAAGTCCCCTCATGACTTTAGGCCCAAAACCCTAACTTGGTCACGCGCCTAGTCCAAGTTAGTCACGCCATGACAAACCATGGCCCCTCATGCCGCACCACCATGCTAGCATTCGTCATGCGGATACTAAAGTAAAGCCAGGCGACAATCCACGGTTTCCCTTCAATCCCAAGAGCAAATCCTAGCCATATAAAGTCCCCTCACGAATTTAGTCCCAAAATCCTAGCCTGGTCACGCGCTTAGCCAAGCTAGCCGTGCCATACCAAACCATGGCCCCTCATGCCGCGCCACCATGCTGGCCTTCCTCATGCGGCTACCAAAGTGAATCCACGCGATAATCTACGGTTTCCCTTCAATCCTAGGAGCCAATCCTGGCCGTCTAAAGTTCCCTCATGACTTTAGGCCTAAAACCCTAACTTGGTCACGCGCCAGGTCCAAGATAGTCACGCCATGCGCCCATGGATACCCCTTGGACTAATATGCCAAGCCAAACAAAACCTAGCCAAGCTAGCCGCGTCATTCCATGGCCCTAGCCGTGCTAGTCACATCACGGTTAGCCAAGCGCCCTTTCCTTGGACCTAACCATGCCATATGACCATGGCAAACCCTTGGATCCTCATGCCAAGACCAAACACACCCTAGTCGTGCCACCCTGTTGGACCTCAATACGCGGCTACAAAAACGAAGGTGTGTAATGATCAACGGTTGCCCCTCCTCTCAAGATGCAACATCTCGACCGTCAAAGGTCACCTGGCTAGCAAGTTCCCCAAGCTCGACTTGCCAAGCCACAACAACATTTTACATGTTTTCCAAAACATTCGAGACATCAACACAAACAGGGGGATTCTCTTTGGTTATTGGTTTGGTGGTCTACAACGTGCGGCGTACACTACGCCCCTCATAAGGAAGTGTCATAAGGGTGATGTGCCTAGTAAATATAGGAGTTATATGGTAAACGTTCATGGGACATAAAGCTGTGAGTTAACAAACTTTATGGAACATCAATTCCATAATGTTAACAGTTTCATGAAAACCAATTTCATGCGTTAAACACTTAATGGGACATAAAGTCCATGCATACAGTTACCACCTCCTCACATTTACTTCCCCACTCCTTAAAGAGACCAGGGTACGTTTCTACCTTGACTTGTATAAATAGGTCTTACCTATTTTAATTTGAACAACAAGTTCATTCGGACCATACAACATTCATAAGTACTTACCTGCTAGCTCTCCTCGTGAGCTCTCATACTTCTCTAACAACAAGTCATAGAAACCCAATTTCTCTCCCAGAATCAACTATTCTGGTCTCACCACTCTCCTTGCTTCCCTCCCCAAAACCAATCCATTCTCTTCCTCTTTGTGACTGAAGCAAGTCTGGAACGGCCATTTTTTGGTTTTGGCCGGACTTGTATAGATTGATCTCTCGAACCTAAAAGTACTCCCTTGAAGTACATTGTTTAGGGTTTAAACAGTTTCTCACTTTCACACCTGCAATTACCAAAATCAGCAGAAGCTATTTTTAGCTATAAACAATTGGCGACCACAGCAGGAGGATTGATCTATCTGTTATAATGTCAATTTTCGACTGTCGATCTCGTTCTTCGACCAAGACATCAAGATGGTAGAGGAAGGCGACTCACTCCAACTCAATTACTCGAAGACTCGACTATCAGTCATGACACGACAAGGGATGGATGGGGACTTCCCAGGGGTTAAAAGCAAAACGATCCTCCCAGGGATTAATGGCTCAGTTATTAGACAAATCAACAATGACTCGGAGGACTGGGGACTTCCCACTACCGTGTTTCTCGTAAAGATTAGTCTTACACCCGGAAGGTCTACTTTTCATCAGAAGACCTGAGAAACCAAGTTAGTCTTACCTAGAAAAAAATGGGTGGTTTTCTTTTTCAAGTTATGATAAAACCTATAGCCATGCTTCATCCCATGTCATCTACCAACACGCAGTTCCATGGTTTTCCTGGGGTGTCTGCGTCACTTTCATTCATAGCCAAATATAATTCAATTATAAACATTTCATTTTAAAAAATAAATATATAATCCAAAACTATCAAGGTAGCATTTATCTACTAACCCGAGAAAACCAGAAAATCAAAACCCCAGGCGCTTTGTTTCCCTTTCAAAAAAAAATCACCTACACATACGAGCCTACTTTTTACAACAATGATTACCTGTCACTATTAGCGGACGTTACCACGGTGACATTCAAGAATTGTTTATGATGAAGAATTCCCACAAGTTTATGAAAGGCGTACCCATGGATAGGGTTTACACCAGTCTAGAAGAAAAATATTTATACAGATTTATGGGAAGGCATACCTATGGCTATGGTTTGCACCATCACGAGAAAACAAGACTGATAGTCGAGAATGATTTATGGGAAGGCATACCTATGCTAGATTGATGGACCAAATGAAGGTTTGTGACAAGAATGATTCTGCAGTTTCAGATCCATCACATGCACAAACCTCTGTTTCTTCTGACGTGGTGTGTGAAAACATTTTTCAAGTTTAGTGGTGTTTTTTTTTTTATTTTTTATCAAAGCCAGGTTCCTAATCAAGTCGACTATATCTAGCAACGTGTGTCTTTTCTGAGGTACTGATATTCACACAAATTATTGGTATGCTCTTGTGAGTCTCTCGTACATGCAAGATTACAAAAGAAGAAAGAAAAAAAAATTAATCAATTTATTTACTTGTAAATTGGTTGACACTCACTGAGGAAAAGTCATAATTTTGTCTACACTGTGTTCTTACAAATTACAGACTCCTATAAATAAATACAAATTGTTGGTCTCTTCTCCTTTGAATTGTCTTTGATAATCGGATCCGGCTTACAATTACTACTACAGGGATCTGGTAGGAAATCGTTGAATTGAAATGTGGTAAAGAACCTTTTGATCTTAATTTACGCCTTGAATCAGAAGATATGAAGTAGCCAACAAACTGAACTCCGAATCTAGCAGACTATTCAGGAAGAAAGATCTGGAGAATAGGAAGACTGAAATTTACATTTTGAGAGGAAAAATCATAGTGAGAATCTGGTGTTGATATTGAACCGCCGACACTTGTTTCTCCCATCTGAGAAATCATAGATGAGACTTGAGAGAGAACACTATTGTTGATCGCATTAGGGTTTGATTGTTTCATTACTACTTATAAGGTTCCCTTTTTTAACGATTTGATCCAACGGTTGCAGGTTACTGTTTGACTCACCATATTTCAACCTAACTTGATCAATTTGCAAGGTGCCTTCCTGACTTTGGGTCCATGTCTAGTTTCGAAATAGGTTGGTAACTTGGTGTAGGTCATTACTTCGTAGATGACCGCGGACATGGTGGGATGGCGACCGAAAGAATTGACGCAAAACTAAGTTTTGACAAAATAATATTTATCACCGGAATCCGGCCGAAAACGTACAAACCTTAGACTCTACAATGTTGCGATAATTCTTGCAATCTTCTTGTTGCCTTTCTGGAAGTGCCTTGCATTCACTAATTCTAGCTATTCTTTCAAAACTCAACATGGGGTGAAATGCAAGATTCTAAAGTCTTCTTGTACGCGATAATGCCACAGATGTCAAACCAAGACTCTCCTTTGCTCCTATATCCATCACTGTCCGATCAAGTGTTAACCCTCGACTTTTATGCACCGTAATTGCCCAGCATAAGATGAGGGGCAATTGGTTACGCTGACATGTTACCCCCGAAGAAGATATCCAGTTTGTGGTGATTGGAATGATCGGAATCACATTTACATTCGGTTTTTCATATAACAGTGGACCAGTGTACTTGTCGAACTTCACCATAACAACAATGGGCATATGAGTGCATGGTTTTTGGCCATTTTCATACACAACATCCACAACGGTTCCTGTCGAACCATTAACCAAACCAAATTTCGTGCAAATATTCTTTCTCAACATTACCCTTGATTCCCTAGACAGCAAGATTATTTCTGCAACCTGTAGCATCATCGGTACTCGCATGCTCAGCTGTTTTACAATAATTACATAACACGAGCAACGGGATAGCCAAGCTTTTCAAGTTGTTTATAGTTATAGGCAGCAGCGTCTTCCTTTTTTGCAAATAAACGAATCGCATTCCTAAATTTTATTTTTCCCTTCAACTGTGAGCTTCATGTACTCTATACTTTTAAACAACTGCCAATCTTTTATAGTAGATTTTCCATCACTCAATCTTAACAGTTCTTCTCTAAATTGTTGTTCTTTAATTCTTGACTGCCGGATGACTTCTTTAAGATGGACACAATGCTCAAACACAGAGTATGCAGCTTAGCATGTCAGTTCCAAGCCTCGTCCTACCCGCCTTTGAGCATATAACGGAGAATCAATGACTGGTGGAAGCAGTCGTATGTCGCTAACAAGCACAATTGCATTTGGATCCTCCGTGGCTTAGTTTTGCAATCTAAACCGCTTCTAGATGTACTATTGGATTTGGATCGATGAAAGTACACCAACGAATCCCAAATCACATTCCACCGATTCTGCGAGTTTTATATCGTTCATGTAATGTCGGTTTATGAATCATATGCGCAAGTTTCTGTTCGTTTTGTTGTGTGAAAACATTTGTGAATCTAAGTAGACCAGTTCTAAGCAACTTTTTCATGTCTAAAAGAAACATTGATTTTCAAATTTGGCAGCACAAGTTTCGTGACAACATTTCTAAGGAACTTGTCTATGCGTTTATTTTCCGCGTCAGCCTTAATCGGTTACTATGGGTAAAAAATATTTAAATATTACATTTTCCGGTACATCCTGATTACATCATAAATGAGGATAATAAAAAGAAGACGAAATCCTCATTTAATTTATTTATTGGTAAAACTGGTTCACACACAGAGAGGAAAAGTATCAGAATTTTATATATAGGTGCTCTTATGAATAGAAACTCTTTTTGTCTCCTTTGATTTCTCATTGAGAATCAGATCCAGCAAACCACCACCACCGAGATTTGGTAGAAAATGGTTGAATCGAAATTTCTCGTTTATGTTAGATCTTCTGGAATATATAGACTTTGAATCAGATCGCCGTAAACAAAAGACAGATACAAGAACATTGCTGAGCTACATCAAATAGCTAGGAAGAGCGAACTGAACTCAGGATCAAGCTTTTCCAGCTGAAAATGAGAATCTCGGCAGCCGAACACAACATAAATTTACATTTTGAGAGGAGAAATCATTATGGTAACAGATTTTTGTTGGTGCTGGTGCTATTGAACCGCCACTTGCTTCAGCCATGATGTTAGTTGTTGCCGTCAATTTGAAAACCACAGATCTATAGCAGAGATGAGGGAAACTATTGTTGTTGTTTGCTTTAGGTACCGGCATGCCCGATAATTTCCTATCAATGCGGTAGTCAAGTGAAAAAAATCAACATTCGGATACTTTTCATTACTGTTCCTAAGATAGGTATTTAAACAAAATACTATGCCGAAGCAGTCTCCTGCACGCTCGAAAAAACTATTACCATGCCGGTACCTGTTCAAAACCAGAAAAAATCAACATTCAGAAGATCAAAACCAGGAAAGAACCCCCCCGGATAGTGGCAAACAATTTATGAACATTTCCAACAATTGCCGGCATGAGTTTTTGGTTGAATACCATGCCGGCACCAAGCTTTTTTCAGCTGCAACAATGGTGGATTCAAAGAAAAAAAATCAATTTTTCAACCTCTTATTATCAGTAATTATCTCATCACAATCATCTTCCCATTTTCAAAAAAAGAAATTCCTCTCAAATATTTTTTTCCCTCCTTCTACTCTCACCCAAACACAAATAAAAATACACACTAATTTATCCCCAAATACTTAACATTTTACTAATTATACTTAATCACTAATCCTAATTAGTGGGGGCTAGATTAGGAATTAAAAAAAAATTACATAGGGGGTCACCCAGAATTTCTATTGGGACACCTATTTTGTCCCGTAGCTATATCCCCCAATTAATTCCCATATCCCCCAATTAATTCTTCTTGGAGAAAGTCTTGCAAAATGTGAAAGATTTTGGAAGACTTCTACAAAAATTAAAAACTTAATTTATTAATATCTTTTATATATTTATTTTGATATTATTTTATTTTATTTCAAGTTGATGCAAGCTCTTGCACGTATACTCTAGACTATTTATGCAAGCTCTTGCACGTATATATATATATATATATATTTGTAAAGAGATATATACATATATGTATCATATGATACGATCAAAATATTTTTTATTTTGTTATTAGATGAAATGAAAACTTTCATTCATGGCTAAAGTGTCCAAAATTATGGTTAATTTAATTTGCAATTAGCGTTTTTCAAGAATTGTTTTGAGTAGATAAATTTTATAGAACTTTACAAATTCAGAGATTTGTAGATTCATCATGTTAAGCTGGTATACAATTCTCTAGAAATTTTGTTTTCACAACTTTTTAGAACTCTACAAATTTCTATAAGAGTTAGGCCAACTCTATAAAACTCTACAAGTATTTTTCCAACTCCGTAGAACTCTACATAAGTTGTCATTTTTCACGACTCTTTTTAAATCTATACAAATCTGCAAAAGTATTTATTGAGTAAACCCGCGTTAAAATTTCAATTTGATAATAGCAGGTTTTCTCATAACTTTTATTCTTTACCATAGAATATTTTTCATTGAAATGATTATTACAAAATCATGAAAGTTGGAATTTCAGTTGACTCATAATTGCGATTATCACTCAATTATGAAAATTGCAGTTTTCAATGGTGGTGATAATTGTGATTTTTCAAAACGTGAAATTAAAAAATTCAATTTGATAATTACGATGAGAAAAAAAAAATTCACTTTTTAACGGGAAATAAGAAAAGCTAAATGGAAAGAAATTTTTGAGGATATTATTTTTGGGATTATTATTTATCACATTAGTTAAGTCTGTTAAAGAAGATATTTTATGTAAAATATTTTGTGTTTTTTTAGTTAAAAAATCGTTTATTTCTTAGTTTATGGAAAAAACATTAATTTAGGGATTCCTCACAATTTTGGAAGTTTTGACTTTTCAAAACTTTAAATTTTGCAAACTAAAAATCCGGAATATTTTTCCAAATTTAGATAAATATATTGTTTCCCATTCCAAAAATTTAGAACTCAAGTGCACTTGCAAAATATAAGTGCAATAATAAGGGTCGTGGATCTAGTTAGATATTTCTCGAGATGGAGTATCTTGTTTATTTACCCTATAAATAAATCCTTAAGAAAGAAAAAAACCTAACCCTACCTCTTTCTCTCCACCTCCTTTCTCTACCTCATCTCCATCTTGTCTTCTCGTGCTAAACTAGATCTCACAGTAAAGAATCAACTGCCTCAAGCTCTCTCTTTGAAGTTTGAAAACAAACAACACTAACACCTAATTAGTTTTTCTAATCGCTCTTTAATCTTCTTTTCCCGTCAAATTTTCTCAATTTTTGGTAGACATTGAACTTTTATTTAGATGGTTTAATATGATATATCTTTAATTTCTGCTAAATAGTTAAACTTATAACCGATTATGAGTCTAATGATGATTTGAGGAGTTTGGAATATTACTTGATTGCAGATTGTTTTTTTCTTCCTTGTTCAATTAGGGATTTGTTTTGAAATGTCGAACCTTTACTGATTTCAACTCTAATGATTGTTGAAGAGTTGAGATTTATGGTTATTAACTGAGTTTATGTTTTTCTTTGATTTTTTTCATCTTGATTTTTTTGTTTTATGTTGAATTATTAGCCGAGTTTTCATTCAATTAAGAATTGAGTAGTTTCCTTTTGGGTTTGATTCAATTTCTGAAAATTTTCAATGTTTTTCTTCAATTTTTTTCATCTTGATTTTGGTTTAATTTTGCATGGGAGTTTCCTTTTGGGTTTGATTCATATTGTTCTTTATTTTTCTTTCATTTTGGGGGTCTTATTTATTTAGATACAAGTTAATTTTTTTTTTTTTGATGATTTTCAGAAATTAGTTTTGTTTTTTCATCTAAAATTGGCAAAGAGCCTTAATCAATTTTTGTTTTGTGGGTATGTAGTCTGTAATGATTGTAGTAATAGTGGTGTTCAGCGATTTGTTGTAATGAACATATCAAATTTACTTCATAGACAAGAGTGTTTGAAGGGTACCTTTAAATTAGGTACCAAATTTCTGGGTTTTATTGATTGGTTCCTTCATGTTGTTATGGTTGTAAATTGTCATAGTCTTTGATTTTTCCAATGGGTCTGCACTTTTGTTTGCTTGGAATGAAAAAAATATGATAAGGTTTGCTCCACTAATCTAAGCTTTGAAAAAGGTATTATTGATTGGTTTGTTGATTAGTTCTTGATCTTGTTTTTGCTTAAGTTTGATTTCCTTATTTTGTATAGTTCCAATTTGAATTTGCTTGTTTGTATATATGCAGGACCCATTTTTGGAGGAAGGAATTAGATCTAGAACGAGGAATCTATTGATCTCAAAATCAGAGCTAAAAGCTAAAAGAACAGATTAAATGATATTAAGTCGCAGAATCGATCCGTGTTTTTAAGCTTGTCCAGTGATATTTCAAAGAACTCTAATCTTCTCAAAGTTGAAGTGATTGTATCAATGTTGTTCCTCTTCTTATTTCTTTTTCCAAAGATACGAGATTTTATTTTATTTAATTTTTGGCAAGTAGATTGTAATTTTTTTATTATTAAATGATATTTTAAATTCATTGATTAATAAAATTAATTAATTTGCATTTAATTTGGTTCTCATATTTGCTTTCTATATTAATTTTAATTTCATTTTTTATTCATCGGAATCAAAACTGGCCTGAAGATTTTTAACTTTTAACCAACCTGAACATTTCCTGCTGATGAATAACTAGAGCAATTAATTTTAGAAAAGATCAAAGTTAGGACCGTCTAAAATCTCGGACTTCAGAAACCCTCCAGCAACCGATTATTGGTCAATAAAGTCGCTCTAAACTTTAATCAACTAAACATATTACTCACTAGGATGGTTGAGATAAAGTTAAAGCTATGATATTGGTTAGACGCAACTGCATGTAGTTGAAGCATATTTTGAGCGACTCGGTTAGGGATAATTGAAATAAACCTTAAAGCAGTGATATTGATTAGCCGCTGATGTAGTTGGAGCATATTTAGAGCGACTCGCTTTGGGATAGTCGGAATAAATTTAAAGCAATCATATTAGTCAATCGCTGATGGTAGTTGAAACATATTTAGAGCGAGTGCCTTGCTGCTCTAGACCTATAGAAATCCCACCTTTTGCAATTCAAGAGCGAGAGCCAAATTAAGTCGCTCTAAGGGTTAGAGCGACTCAATACGGGCTTTTGCAACCAAAATTGCCTGGTTGCTTAATCCAGTTTTTCTTGTAGTGTCTTATATTATTTCTGTGGCCCAAATTTTTTAGAGATTGATTTTTTACTAAGATTTTTTTCTTCCTTTTGAAATGTGTGTGATCAATTGGGTACAAATTTCCTTTTATATTATTAAAAGGTAACGAAAGAATTGGAAATTTCCACAAAGGCGCTGCCATGCACTTCCAAATTATGTTAAAAATTTGTTGATGCTGAGCTAAGGGTGCACACGGTACGGTTCGGCTCGGTTCTTGCCGAGGCCGAGTACCTGTACCTCCCAAGCCTCGGTTCCCAAATGTATACAGGACCGGTACCTATACCTTGTACCTCGGTTCCGGTACCATTCGGTACACATACGGTACCAGGTACGGTTCCGGTACTAGTCTCGGTTCCAGAAAGAGAATGCAATTTTGGTGTCTGCTGCCACCCCATTGGATTGATTTCTATGATCAAATCCTACCAAATTTTTGTATCTCAGCATTAAACCCGTGATCATGAGAGGACCCTCTACTCATTCCAGGTAGTCTTTTCACAACAACATTATCACCATTGGGCATCACACCTTTGTAAACAACTCCAGCTCCTCCCTTACCAATAATGTTTTCTTCCTTCAAAGAATCCAGAACATCGTCACTTGTAAATTCCAACCTGATTATCTGTTTTCCTATGTTGCTGCACTATCTCTGATTTAAGCTGCGAAATTTGATCACCGTGTTTCTTCTGCTCATTTTGCATCTCTAGTTTCAAACGCAAAACTTCACCTTCATGCTTTTCCAGTTCGTTTCTCTTCTCTAAATGAATACGATTGATCTCCAACTGAAGCTTATCGACCTCTCCCAGCAATGTTGTGGCATCAACACTCTGAAACAACACATTTAATGAGTTAGATCTATAGTTTAGTTCAAACTGATGCACACGCCATGATATGAATACTGAAAGGTTTGGCAGTCAAAAGTAGGAAAATGGTAGTAAGTATTGTACCATGCTAGGTTGGGCTAACGACACGATATCTCCTCTGATTGATATTTTTTTTTTTATTAGCAAGATAGAGATCCTGACGATTTCCTAATAGATGAGATTGATGCATAAAAAAAGATGTGTCCTTATATTTAGTCAAGTGTTCTTTATTCCATCATCCAGATTTGGTGCAGGCTCCACATAAATCTTTGGTTCACCAATGAATTCATTTTCAAAAATATTTACCCTCCATGCTTACCACAATCATCTGCCTGAAACGAAGTGGTGAGTTGAAACTGATTCTTCGGTACATTCGGTCCGGGACGATATGGGATTTGGATAGGACCGTGTACATGTACCTCCCTAGCCTCGGTTACTATTTTTTGGACCGGTACTTGTACCCCCTTCCTCGGTTCGGTACAAAAAACAGGTACGGTTCCACCGGTTCCGGGACGGTCCGGCTCGGATCCTGGGCACCCTTATGATGAGCTTCACTGTGAATTGGAGTAATGGACTGTGAATTGGAGCAATGGAATGAACTGCTCAAAACATATTAACTAAATTATGTCAGGACCATAGTTTTCATACTGGGTTCTTCGATGGGAGTGAAAACAATAGTGTTGGTGATGCATATGAGTTGAAGGTAAAAAAATTTTTTTTCATAGTGCAGCTCTCAAGTCGGTAACATTGGAACTGATTCGGGATTTATTTTTTTCATGCATGTCAGACTTGACCACAGAGAAATCATCTTTGGTTGCTTGTAGCATCTATTTTGGTAGAGCTCTAGCTGCTAATTTCCAGGGACTTTCAGATACATAATAAACCTCAAACTGCCATGAAAACTAAGAGAGATCTCCAGGGAGTGTGGATAGTGCCATCATACCATGAAAATGGAAATACACCAACTGATGGAGACTATCTGTTGAGCAAAAGCCAGAAGCGAAATTCAATTCAATCGAAATTTGAGGCGTTTGGAAGTTCAGGAAACTATTAACTTGGTGGAGGATATAATAAATCCTGAACGCATCACTATGCAAGAAGATGTTAGAACTTGACTCCCCTCCCATTCAGGTAAATTCTCTACGAAGTCTTGCTATGATTTTCAAATGGTAGACAATGATGCATATATTATTCCGGATCCCAAACTTATTTGGAATGCTACTGTACCTCCCAAAGTCTCCTTTCTCATTTGGCCTACTCTTTGGAATGCTACACCAATCTTTAATAACTTAGTTCGAAAAGGAGTTACAGTAAGATCTCTGCAATGTGTTTTGTGTGAAGCAGAGGATGAAACAATACATCATGTGATGCTCCATTGTACCTTCTCTTATACAGCGTGGTCGTACTTTCTTGAATATTGTAAAATTGATTTAGCAATGTGCGAGACAACGGATGGCTGCATTAAGTCATGGAATAGGAAAATCCCATATAAAACCCATAACTTCATATGGAATAATCTTCCTTACATGATCTGGTGGGCGCTATGGATTGAGAGAAATAGAAGGGTTTTCCACAATGAAGATTTTGCACCAAATGATGTGATTGTTGCTGTCAAGTCTTTCAATTAGGACTTCCCTATCAAGTTTTTGAAGGCTTGTATTTTGATGATTTGGTCCACAATTGGAAGGCAAAGATTTACATGTAACTTTTCCACCAGTTAGCTTCTTTTTTTGGCACTTCCAGTCTCTCTTTCATGGCTGTGTGTCTGTAATTTTGTTGTTCCTCCTTGGCACCTGATAATCAATTTTAACTTCTCTCTCAAAAAAAAGAAGCGAAATTCATCAATCTCTCTGCTAGATAAAAATTTGGCAACTTTGCAATTGTAGTCCACCGGTATTTTAATTATTGCTAAATCTCTGCGTAGAATTATATGGTTAATTGCTTAAATGTGATTTCTTTCCCCAAATATGTAACCAGAATAATCATCAATTGTTACTTTTACTATCATCTATTATCTCTAATTCTTAGAATTGAAGCTCTCCATTCTTCCACAAGGGATATCATGTAAGTTTCCATTTACAGTGGTATGAATGTTTGTGGTATGACCTTGAGTAATGACTAATTCGGAAAACTGCAATTGACCATCCAATTCAACTCCAAGTTGATATGCACAAGCCTCTATTTTTAATGACCTTGAGATTAACATTTTGTGAAGTACAATCATTTAGTGTTTTTTCATCAAAGAAATATTGAGATATTAATGTAACTTTTAAGAGAATCAGCTCATTCAGAAATACTAAATCTTAATCTCAAGGTCATTAAAAATTACATCAATAACTTTTAATAAAGAAAAATACAGCTCATTTTGAAATACTAAATCTTAGTCTCTCCCCAAATTTGATTTCTCTTTCAGAATCAGATCCTGAGAGATTTGGAAGGAACTAGAAGGATTGGTGGTTGAACAAAAATGTAGAGATTCCACTGTTCCGATATATTATCTCCTTCAGCATTGAATTAGAAACAGGTGAAGGTATAGCATATCAAGTTTTTTTAATTCCAGATTTTAAAGCAGACTAAAATTCACATTTTGAGAGGAGATATCATCATACTAATAGGTTCTCGTTGCTGTTGGTGGTGCCGCCGCCACTTGCTTCTGCCATGTTTTCTTTGCTTGTTGCCGTCCATGAGAGAATCATAGATCTATTAGAGATGTTGTTGTTTGCTTTAAGGTTTATTTGTTTCCTTGCTATTGATAAGGGTCAGACAACTTCCCCGTCGGTTTAAACTGGTTGATTTCCTTTGATCTAATTGTTGTCGCTTAGTGTTTAACTGACCGTGTTTCCACCTAATTGATCGATTTGCAAGGGGCGTTGGGCGTATGTGGTTAGTGATACAGGTTGCCGAATGTCGACTTTTCGAGTTTATAATGATATTCTTGGAGCATTTGCTCGATGATATTGTATACGATTTTGAAATATAATTCCATTCTTGTTGACTATCCTAGGTATAGGACATGATTCTATCCTAAGCTTTTGAATCGCACAAAACAAATAAAATATGTTTCCCTTCGATAATTTCATTGAGCTGAATTCATACAGACAGCTAAGAGGTCTTGAAATTAGGATTGGCGATTTTTAAGTAAGAGAAAATGTTCTCCGCAAATCATCATCTCTTGTAAGTTTCTTGTTTAGACTAAGCATACTAAGTCTAATATCTCAGTTGCTGTTATTCAGAGTATTCTCAGTTTACATTCCAGAGGCTTACAAGACGCTGGTGTAGTTGATGAACCATGAAAATATTAATCACCAATCTTTACGGGAGCCTACCCAAATCCCACTTATGATTTTGAAGATATAATCTTAGTAATTTGCTGAATTAAACCCTCATGGCGATTTTCCCATTTTTCAAACCCAGCCTCTCAATTGCTTCAATTTTGAATGATTCAGATTGAGAGTGTGCTAACTGAACTTTATCCCTTTCTAAGGACGGATCGTTGATCCTTCCCATTAGGGCTGGATTTATTGGTTAGTAGGGTTTTGATTCAATTGATTTAGGGTTTAGGGTTTACACATATTTTTATATTTTTTTTATGTCTTTTAATCTATGATTACCGGGAGATCGAAAGAAAGACTACTGAGAATGAGGAGCAGACAAGCATCAAGAGAAGAAGAAGAATCAGGGAAGCAGATCTAAGTCCATGATGAATTAAAAGACCCAGATGGAAGAATTTTTCAATTAGACGGGTGTTGATGGTGGTTTTTAGCTTAGGGGTAAAATCTTAAAATCCTAGTGAGACAATAAAGTCACAGAACTTGAGTAATAATGTCCAAACCAAGCACATTTATTGAACCCTTTAATTTGATGGTGGTTTTAGCCTAGGTTAAAATCGTAAAACACTAAACCTAGTGTTGATGGTGGTTTAAAAGTAACAAGCATTTACTAGGCAAATTTACTAAAACAATATGTCTCTAAATAATTACCGGGGTATCTTTTTTCAAATTCCCACAAGTAATTGCCAATGGAAAATCATGCCAGCCACACCAACAACGCCAAAGCATGCCAACCATGCTAGCCGCACCTTTGTGCCAATGGAAAATCATGCCAGCCACACCGACCGCGCCAAAGCATGCCAACCATGCTAGACGCACCTCTGTGCCAATGGAAAATCATGCCATCCACACCGACCGCGCCAAAGCATGCCAACCATGCTAGCCGCACCTCTATGCCAATGGAAAATCATGCCAGCCGCACCGACCGCGCCAAAGCATGCCAACCATGCTAGTCGCACCTCTGTGCCAATGGAAAATCATGTCAGCCACACCGACCGCGCCAAAGCATTCCAATAATGCTAGCCGCACCTCTATGCTAATGGAAAATCATGCCAGCCACACCGACCGCACCAACGCATGCCAACCATGCTAACCGCACCTCTGTGCCAATGGCAAAACATGCCAGCCACACCGACCGCGGTTACCATCCAAGGTTACTAGATGACACATGGTAACCTTTGGCCCGAAAACCTAAGTTTGTCCACGCCAAACCTTGCCATTCCAACGACATGCCAACCTAGCTGTGCCACCATGTTGGCCCTCACTACGCGGCTACCAAAACGAAGGCGTGCAACGATCAATGGTTGCCCCTCCTCTCAAGATGCAAAATCTCGACCGTGAAAGGTCACCAGGCTAGCAAGTTTCTCGAGCCTGACTTGTCAATCCAGGCTAACGTGCTACATGTTTTCCAAAAACATTCAAGACATCAGCACAAACTAGGGGATCCTCTTTGGGTATTGGTTTGGCAGTTTACAGCGTGCGGCTTACACTATGCCCGTTATAAGGAATTATCATAAGGGTGAGGCGTTTAGTAAATACGGGAAGTTATGTGTGAAACGTTCATGGGACATAAAGCACATGCATTAACAATTTTATGGGACATCAATTCCATAATGTTAGCAGTTTCATGTGTTAACCACTTTATGGAACATCAATTCCATGCATACGGTTACCACCTCCTCACATTTTCTTCCCCACTCTTTAATGAGACCAGGGTACATTTTTACTCCGACTTGTATAAATAGGTCTTACCTATTTCCATTGAACAACAAGTTCATACAAGAGATACAACACTCATAAATACTTACTTTCTAGCTCACCCTGTTATCTCTCTCACTTTTATGATAACAAGTCGTAGTAACCCAACTACTCTTCCTCAATCAACTATTCTGGTCTCACCACTTTTCTTGCTTCCCTCCCCCAAAACCAACCCATTCTCCTCCACTTTTTGACCAAATCAAGTATGGAACGACCATTTCTTGGTTTAGGCCGGACTTGTATAGATTGATCTCTCGAATCTAAAGTACTCCCTTGAAGTACATTATTTAAGGTTTAAATTATTTCTCACCTTCACACCCGCAATTACCGAAATCAGCAGAAACCATTTTCACCTACAAACCCAAGTAAATGACTTAGAAAAGGTGACTCTTTATCACCTTATCTTTTCTTGTTAGTTGTGGAGGTTCTTTCCAAGATGATAAATGATGTTGTAGAACGAGGACAACTTACTGGTTTTCAAGTTGTGGAGACTGGTTCAATTATTTCGCACCTCCAATTCGTAGATGATACCCTTATCTTCTAAGACGCAAGTGTAGAAGAAGTGAGAAGACTTTTATCATCTTGGAGGTTTTTGAATCCATTACAGGCATGAAGTTAAATTTGGATAAAATTACCATGATTAGTGTGGGAGCCGATGCGGTGATTGAGGTGTTGTCCAAAGAGCTTGGATGTAAGACAGAGAAGTAGCCTTTCAAATACTTAGGAATGCCAATTAGTGAACATTGGCATAGTAATACAATATAGGAGTACGTTTTGACAAGAATGGAGCAAAGGTGGGCAACTTGGAAGAAAAGAACACTTAACAAAGAAGGTAGACTTATTCTAATCAAAAGTTGTCTCGCAAGTTTACCTATTTATTACTTATCTTTATTTCATTTATCGGTGAGTGTGGAAAAGCGAATGGTGAAGATTATACGAAATTTCTTATGGGGTGCAGTGGAGGGAAGAAGAAATATCGTATGGGTTTCTTGGAAAAAAAGTGAGTTTGCCAATAGAGAATGGAGGTCTAGGTGTAAAAAATCTTAGGATTACCAATAAATCTCTTTTAGTCAAGTGGATTTGGAGATTCTCAAGAAACAAACATAGTCTATTGAGGAAGATTGTGAATCAAAAATTTAAGAGAAACAACGATTTTTCAATGTCGGATATTAATAATAATCCTCAGTGTCGGAGTAAGTGGATGAATGAGGTTAATTTGGTCCATGCTATTCATGACTTGGATGTTTTTATGGTGAGAAACGAAAGGGGTATTCGTTTTTGGAAGGATAAATGGTTGCAAAGGGGTCGTTTGCAAGATATATTTCCAGTTATCTTCAAAGCATCAAGAGATAAGGAAGCTTCAATTGCCGAGATGATTGTCAATGGGAGTTGGAAATGTGATTTCAAGAGGAGATTGAATGCAAATGAGAGACGTGAGTGGGATTTGTTATGTCGAGACTTCCCCGTACCAATGTTGGAAGATGCGACGAGAGATGAACACCTTAGAGAATTTTAGCACTAATAGGTGCTATGATCTCTTGTCGAGTGTACAAGATCCGTGCCATTTTGAAAGACATCTTTGGAAGCATCATATTCCTAACAAGGTAAGTTTTATACTTTGGGCATCCTTCCATGATTATCTTCCTACTAAAGATATGTTGTCTCATAGAGGTATTCAAATAGAAAGTGTTGTGTGTGTGTTATGTGGAACAGAAGAAGAAACAACAAATCATATGTTTATGCATTGCTCCTTTTATTTCACGATTTGGGACTACTTCTTAAAGACTTCAAGATCTCATGGCCAATGCCGAGAACGCTTTTACAATTATTTGATGCTTAGGATACGAACGTCTTGCAAGGAAAAGGTAAATCTATTAGGAAAATTATTCATTATGCAATATCTTTGGATTTTGCGGAAGGAAAGAAATGGGAGAGTCGTTGGTGGGCGTAGGAAAGACACTAATGAGATCATTGATCTAGTTAAAAATTTATTCTTTGGTCTTTTGACTCTGATACTTTTAAATTTGTTCCCCCTAGTCTCATTTGGAGCAATTAGGAAGCACTCATGAGTGAGCGATTAGTTTTGTGTATCTCGTTTTCTCTTTAATATAACCTTATTCTTCAAAAAGACGCCGGTGTAGTTCTCTGGCATTTCCTTTACATTAGCCATTGTGCGAAGTTCAGTCGTGCGGTGGTATTTTTTTTTATCAAAGCCAGGTGTTGATGATGGTTTTTAGTTTAGGGTTTAAATCGCAAAACGCTAAACCTTAGCAGACATTTAAAACGAGCATTTACTAGGCACATTTAATGAAAACCTTTTAATATGTCTCTAATAATTACAGGGTATATTTTTCAAATTAGGGTTACGCCAAACCAAACCCTAATTCCCCCTTGTGCCAATGAAAAATCATGCCAGCCACACCTAGCCCAAGCAAGCCGCGCCATGCCAATAGCACCATGCCAAGACCCTAGCTATGCTTGCCAACTATCTTGTGCCAATGGAAAATCATGCCAACCACACCCTATCGCGCCAAAGAATGCCAACCATGCTAGCCGCACCCTTGTGCCAATGGCAAATCATGCCAGCCACACCTAGCCCAAGCTAGCCGCGCCATGCCGATCGCACCATGCCATGGCCCTAGATATGCTAGCCACATCTCGTGTGCCAATGGAAAATCATGCCAAACACACCCAACCGCGCCAAAGCATGCCAACCATGCTAGCCGCACCCTTGTGCCAATGGAAAATCATGCCAGCCACACCTAGCCCAAGCTAGCCGCGCCATGCCAATCGCACCATGCCATGGCCCTAGCAATGCTAGCCACATCTCGTGTGCCAACGGCAAATCATGCCAGCCACACCCAACCGCGCCAAAGAATGCAAACCATGCTATCCGCACCCTTGTGCCAATGGCAAATCATTCCATCTACACCTAGCCCAAGCTAGCCGCGCAATGACGATCGCACCATTCCATGGCCCTAGCTATGCTATCCACATCTCGTGTACCAATGGAAAATCATGCCAAACACACCCAACCGCGCCAAAGCATGCCAACCATGCTAACCGCACCCTTGTGCCAATGGAAAATCATGCCAGCCACACCTAGCCCAAGCTAGCCGCGCTATGCCAATCGCACTATGCCATGGCCCTATCTATGCTAGCCACATCTCGTGTGCCAACGGCAAATCATGCCAGCCGCACCCAACCGCGCCAAAGCATGCCAACCATGCTAACCGCACCCTTGTGCCAATGGCAAATCATTCTAGCCACACCTAGCCCAAGCTAGCCGCGCCATGCCAATCGCACCATGCCATGGCCCTAGCTATGCTAGCAACATCTCGTGTGCCAATGGAATATCATGCCAGCCACACCCAACCGCGCCAAAGCATGCAAACCATGTGATCCGCACCCTTGTGCCAATGGAAAATCATGCCAGCCACACCTATCCCAAGCTAGCCGCGCCATGTAAATCGCCCCATGCCATGGCCCTAGCTATGCTAGCCACATCTCGTGTGCCGACGACAAATCATGCCAGCCACACCCAACCGCGGCTAAGCATGCCAACCATGCTAGCCGCACCCTTGTGCCAATGTAATATCATGCCAGCCACACCTAGCCCAAGCTAGACGCGCCATGCCAATCACACCATGCCATGGCCCAATCTATGCTAGACACATCTCGTGTGCTAACGGAAAATCATGCCAGCCACACCCAACCGCGCCAAAGCATCCCAACCATGCTAACTGCACCCTTGTGCCAATGGCAAATCATGCCAGCCACACCTAGCCCAAGCTAGCCGCGCCATGCCAATCGCACCATGCCATGGCCCTATCTATGCTAGCCACATCTCGTGTGCCAATGGAAAATCATGCCATCCACACCTAACCGCACCAAAGCATGCCAACCATGCTAGCCGCACCCTTGTGCCAATGGAAAATCATGCCATCCACAACTATCCCAAGCTAGCCGCGCCATGCCAATCGCACCATGCCATGGCCCTAGCTATGCTAGCCACATCTCGTGTGCCAACGGAAAATCATGCCAGCCACACCCAACCGCGCTAAAATCATGCCAACCATGATAGCCGCACCCTTGTGCCAATGCCAAATCATGCCAGCCACACCTAGCCCAAGCTAGTCGCGCCATTCCAATCGCACCATGCCATGGCCCTAGCTATGCTAGCCACATCTCGTGTGCCAACGACAAATCATGCCAGCCACACCCAACCGCGCCAAAGCATGCCAACCATGCTAACCGCACCCTTGTGCCAATGGAAAATCATGCCAGCCACACCTAGCCCAAGCTAGCCGCGCCATGCCAATCGCACCATTCCATGGCCCTAGCTATGCTAGCCACATCTCGTGTGCCAATGGAAAATCATGCCAGCCACACCCAACCGCGCCAAAGCATGCCAACCATGTGATCCGCACCCTTGTGCCAATGGAAAATCATGCCAGCCACACCTAGCCCAAGCTAGCCGCGCCATGTCAATCATACCATGCCATGGCCCTAGCTATGCTAGCCACATCTCGTGTGCCGACGACAAATCATGCCAGCCACACCCAACCGCGTCTAAGCATGCCAACCATGCTAGCCGCACCCTTGTGCCAATGGAAAATCATGCCAGCCACACCTAGCCCAAGCTAGCCGCGCCATGCCAATCACACCATGCCATGGCCCAAGCTATGCTAGCCACATCTCGTGTGCCAACGGAAAATCATGCCAGCCACACCCAACCGCGCCAAAGCATGCCAACCATGCTAACCGCACCCTTGTGCCAATGGAAAATCATTCCAGCCACACCTAGCCCAAGCTAGCCGCGCCATGCCAATCGCACCATGCCATGGCCCTATCTATGCTAGCCACATCTCGTGTGCCAATGGAAAATCATGCCATCCACACCTAACCGCGCCAAAGCATGCCAACCATGCTATCCGCACCCTTGTGCCAATGGAAAATCATGCCAGCCACACCTAGCCCAAGCTAGCCGCGCCATGCCAATCGCACCATGCCATGGCCCTAGCTATGCTAGCCACATCTCGTGTGCCAACGACAAATCATGCCAGCCACACCCAACCGCGCCAAAGCATGCCAACCATGCTAACCGCACCCTTGTGCCAATGGCAAATCATGCCAGCCACACCTAGCCCAAGCTATCCGCGCCATGCCAATCGCACCATGCCATGGCCCTAGCTATGCTAGCCACATCTCGTGTGCCAATGGAAAATCATGCCATCCACACCCAACCGCGCCAAAGCATGCCAACCATGCTATCCGCACCCTTGTGCCAATGGAAAATCATGCCAGCCACACCTAGCCCAAGCTAGCCGCGCCATGCCAATCGCACCATGCCATGGCCCTAGCTATGCTAGCCACATCTCGTGTGCCAATGGAAAATCATGCCAAACACACCCAACCGCACCAAAGCATGCCAACCATGCTAGACGCACCCTTGTGCCAATGGCAAATCATGCCAGCCACACCTAGCCCAAGCTAGCCGCGCCATGCCAATCGCACCATACCATGGCCCTAGCTATGCTAGCCACATCTCGTGTGCCAATGGAAAATGATGCCAGCCACACCCAACCGTTCCAAAGCATGCCAACCATGTGATCCGCACCCTTGTGCCAATGGAAAATCATGCCAGCCACACCTAGACCAAGCTAGCCGCGCCATGTCAATCGCACCATGCCATGGACCTAGCTATGCTAGCCACATCTCGTGTGCCGACGACAAATCATGCCAGCCACAACCAACCGCGGAAAAGCATGCCAACCATGCTAGCCGCACCCTTGTGCCAATGAAAAATCATGCCAGCCACACCTAGCCCAAGCTAGCCGCGCCATGCCAATCGCACCATGCCATGGCCCTAGCTATGCTAGCCATATCTCGTGTGCCAACGGAAAATCATGCCAGCCACACCCAACCGCGCCAAAGCATGCCAACCATGCTAGCCGCACCCTTGTGCCAATGGAAAATCATGCCATCCACACCTAGCCCAAGCTAGCCGCGCCATGCCAATCGCACCATGCCATGGCCCTATCTATGCTAGCCACATCTCGTGTTCCAATGGAAAATCATGCCATCCACACCAAACCACGCCAAAGCATGCCAACCATGCTATCCGCACCCTTGTGCCAATGGAAAATCATGCCAGCCACACCTAGCCCAAGCTAGCCGCGCCATGTCAATCGCACCATGCCATGGCCCTAGCTATGCTAGCCACATCTAGTGTGCCAACGACAAATCATGCCAGCCACACCCAACCGAGGAAAAGCATGCCAACCATGCTAGACGCACCCTTGTGCCAATGGCAAATCTTGCCACCCATACCTAGCCCAAGCTAGCCGCGCCATGCCAATCGCACCATGCCATGGCCCTAGCTATGCTAGCCAGATTCTCGTGTGCCAACGGAAAATCATGCCAGCCCCACCCAACCGTGCCAAAGAATGCCAACCATGCTAACCGCACACTTGTGCCAATGGAAAATCATGCCATCCACACCTAGCCAAGCTAGACGCGCCATGCCAATCGCACCATGCCATGGCCCTAGCTATGCTAGCCACATCTCGTGTTCCAATGGCAAATCATGCCAGCCACATCCAACCGCGCCAAAGCATGCCAACCATGCGATCCACACCCTTGTGCCAATGGAAAATCATGCCATCCACACCTAGCCCAAGCTAGCCGCGCCATGCCAATCGCACCATGCCATGGCCCTAGCTATGCTAGCCACATCTCGTGTGCCAATGGAAAATCATGCCATCCACACCCAACCGCGCCAATGCATGCCAACCATGCTATCCGCACCCTTGTGCCAATGGAAAATCATGCCATCCACACCTAGCCCAATCTAGCCGCGCCATGCCAATCGCACCATGCCATGGCCCTAGCTATGCTAGCCGCGCCACCCTGCTGGCCTTCTCCTCATGACTACTAAAGTGAAGGCATGCAATAATCAATGGTTTCCATTCAATCCCAGGAGAAAATCCTGGTCGTCTAAAGTCCCCTCATGACTTTAGGCCCGAAACCCTAACTTGGTCACGCGCCTAGTCCAAGTTAGTCGTGCCATGCCAAACCATGGCCCCTCATGCCGCGCCACCATGCTGGCCTTCCTCATGAGGATACTAAAGTGAAGACAGGAGACAATACTTGGTTTCCCTTCAATCCCAAGAGCAAATCCTGGACGTCTAAAGTCCCCTCATGACTTTAGGCCAAAAACCCTAACTTGGTCACGCGCCTAGTCTAAGTTAGTCGTGCCATGCCAAACCATGGCCCCTCATGTCGCGCCACCATGCTGGCCTTCCTCATGCGGCTACTAAAGTGAATCCAGATGACAATCCACGGTTGCCATTCAATCCCAAGAGCAAATCTTGGCCGTCTAAAGTCCCCTCATGACTTTAGGCCCAAAACCCTAACTTGGTCACGCGCCTAGTCCAAGTTAGTCACGCCATGCCAAACCATGGCCCCTCATGCCGCACCACCATGCTAGCCTTCGTCATGGGGCTACTAAAGTGAAGCCAGGCGACAATCCACGGTTTCCCTTCAATCCCAAGAGCAAATCCTGGCCATCTAAAGTCCCCTCACGAATTTAGGCCCAAAATCCTAGCCTGTTCACGCGCTTAGCCAAGCTAGCCGTGCCATACCAAACCATGGCCCCTCATGCCGCGCGACCATGCTGGCCTTCCTCATGCGGCTACCAAAGTGAAGCCAGGCGATAATCTACGGTTGCCCTTCAATCCTAGGAGCCAATCCTGGCCGTCTAAAGTTCCCTCATGACTTTAGGCCTAAAACCCTAACTTGGTCACCCGCCAGGTCCAAGATAGTCACGCCATGCGCCCATGGCTACCCCTTGGCCTAATATGCCAAGCCAAACCAAACCTAGCCAAGCTAGCCGTGTCATGCCATGGCCCTAGCCGTGCTAGTCATGTCACGGTTAGCCAAGCGCCCTTTCCTTGGACCTAACCATGCCATATGACCATGGCAAACCCTTGGATCCTCATGCCAATACCAAACACACCCTAGCCGTGCCACCCTGTTGGACCTCAATACGCGGCTACCAAAACGAAGGCGTGTAATGATCAACGGTTGCCCTTCCTCTCAAGATGCAACATCTCGACCGTCAAAGGTCACCTGGCTAGCAAGTTCCCCAAGATCGACTTGCCAAGCCACAACAACATTTTACATGTTTTCCAAAACATTCGAGACATCAACACAAACAGGGGGATTCTCTTTGGTTATTGGTTTGGTGGTATACAACGTGCGGCGTACACTACGCCCCTCATAAGGAAGTGTCATAAGGGTGAGGTGCCTAGTAAATATAGGAGTTATGTGGTAAACGTTCATGGGACATAAAGCTGTGAGTTAACAAACTTTATGGAACATCAATTCCATAATGTTAACAGTTTCATGAAAACCAATTTCATGCATTAAACACTTAATGGGACATAAAGTCCATGCATACAGTTACCACCTCCTCACATTTACTTCCCCACTCATTAAAGAGACCAGGGTACGTTTCTACCTTGACTTGTATAAATAGGTCTTACCTATTTCCATTTGAACAACAAGTTCATTCGGACCATACAACACTCAGAAGTACTTACCTTCTAGCTCTCCTCGTGAGCTCTCATACTTCTCTAACAACAAGTCATAGAAACCCAATGTCTCTCCCAGAATCAACTATTCTGGTCTCACCACTCTCCTTGCTTCCCTCCCCAAAACCAATCCATTCTCCTCCTCTTTGTGACTGAAGCAAGTCTGGAATGGCCATTTTTTGGTTTTGGCCGGACTTGTATAGATTGATCTCTCGAACCTAAAAGTACTCCCTTGAAGTACATTGTTTAGGGTTTAAACAGTTTCTCACCTTCACACCTGCAATTACCAAAATCAGCAGAAGCTATTTTCATCTATAAACAATTGGCGACCACAGCAGGAGGATTGATCTATCTGTTACAATGTCAATTTTCAACTGTCGATCTCGTTCTTCGACCCAGACATCAAGATGGTAGAGGAAGGCGACTCACTCCAACTCAATTACTCGAAGACTCGACTATCAGTCATGACACGACAAGGGATGGATGGGGACTTCCCAGGGGTTAAAAGCAAAATGATCCTCCCAGGGATTAATGGCTCAGTTATTAGACAAATCAACAATGACTCGGAGGACTGGGGACTTCCCACTACCGTGTTTCTCGTAAAGATTAGTCTTACACCCGGAAGGTCTACTTTTCATCAGAAGACCTGAGAAACCAAGTTAGTCTTACCTAGAAAAAAATGGGTGGTTTGCTTTTTCAAGTTCTGATAAAACCTATAGCCATGCTTCATCCCATGTCATCTACCAACACGCAATTCCATGGTTTTCCTGGGGTGTCTGCGTCACTTTCATTCATAGCCAAATATAATTCAATTCTAAACATTTCATTTTAAAAAATAAATATATAATCCAAAACTGTCAAGGTAGCATTTATCTACTAACCCGAGAAAACCAGAAAATCAAAACCCCAGGCGCTTTGTTTCCCTTTCAAAAATAAAATCACCTACACATACGAGCCTACTTTTTACAACAATGATTACCTGTCACTATTAGCGGACGTTACTACGGTGACATTCAAGAATTGTTTATGATGAAGAATTCCCACAAGTTTATGAAAGGCGTACCCATGGATAGGGTTTACACCAGTCTAGAAGAAAAATATTTCTACAGATTTATGGGAAGGCATACCTATGGCTATGGTTTGCACCATCACGAGAAAACAAGACTGATAGTCGAGAATGATTTATGGGAAGGCATACCTATGCTAGATTGATGGACCAAATGAAGGTTTGTGACAAGAATGATTCTGCAGTTTCAGATCCATCACATGCACAAACCTCTGTTTCTTCTGACGTGGTGTGTGAAAACATTTTTCAAGTTTAGTGGTTTTTTTTTTTTTTTTTTTATCAAAGCCAGGTTCCTAATCAAGTCGACTATATCTAGCAACGTGTGTCTTTTCTGAGGTACTGATATTCACACAAATTATTGGTATGCTCTTGTGAGTCTCTCGTACATGCAAGATTACAAAAGAAGAAAGAAAAAAAACTGAATAAAAAGAAGAAAAAAAAAATTAATCAATTTATTTACTTGTAAATTGGTTGACACTCACTGAGGAAAAGTCATAATTTTGTCTACACTGTGTTCTTACAAATTACAGACTCCTATAAATAAATACAAATTGTTGGTCTCTTCTCCTTTGAATTGTCTTTGAGAATCGGATCCGGCTTACAATTACTACTACAGGGATCTGGTAGGAAATCGTTGAATTGAAATGTGGTAAAGAACCTTTTGATCTTAATTTACGCCTTGAATCAGAAGATATGAAGTAGCCAACAAACTGAAGAATCTAGCAGACTATTCAGGAAGAAAGATCTGGAGAATAGGAAGACTGAAATTTACATTTTGAGAGGAAAAATCATAGTGAGAATCTGGTGTTGATATTGAACCGCCGACACTTGTTTCTCCCATCTGAGAAATCATAGATGAGACTTGAGAGAGAACACTATTGTTGATCGCATTAGGGTTTGATTGTTTCATTACTACTTATAAGGTTCCCTTTTTTAACGATTTGATCCAACGGTTGCAGGTTACTGTTTGACTCACCATATTTCAACCTAACTTGATCAATTTGCAAGGTGCCTTCCTGACTTTGGGTCCATGTCTAGTTTCGAAATAGGTTGGTAACTTGGTGTAGGTCATTACTTCGTAGATGACCGCGGACATGGTGGGATGGCGACCGAAAGAATTGACGCAAAACTAAGTTTTGACAAAATAATATTTATCACCGGAATCCGGCCGAAAACGTACAAACCTTAGACTCTACAATGTTGCGATAATTCTTGCAATCTTCTTGTTGCCTTTCTGGAAGTGCCTTGCATTCACTAATTCTAGCTATTCTTTCAAAACTGAATATGGGGTGAAATGCAAGATTCTAAAGTCTTCTTGTACGCGATAATGCCACGGATGTCAAACCAAGACTCTCCTTTGCTCCTATATCCATCACTGTCCGATCAAGTGTTAACCCTCGACTTTTATGCACCGTAATTGCCCAGCATAAGATGAGGGGCAATTGGTTACGCTGACATGTTACCCCCGAAGAAGATATCCAGTTTGTGGTGATTGGAATGATCGGAATCACATTTACATTCGGTTTTTCATATAACAGTGGACCAGTGTACTTGTCGAACTTCACCATAACAGCAATGGGCATATGAGTGCATGGTTTTTGGCCATTTTCATACACAACATCCACAACGGTTCCTGTCGAACCATTAACCAAACCAAATTTCGTGCAAATATTCTTTCTCAACATTACCCTTGATTCCCTAGACAGCAAGATTATTTCTCCAACCTGTAGCATCATCGGTACTCGCATGCTCAGCTGTTTTACAATAATTACATAACACGAGCAACGGGATAGCCAAGCTTTTCAAGTTGTTTATAGTTATAGGCAGCAGCGTCTTCCTTTTTTGCAAATAAACAAATCGCATTCCTAAATTTTATTTTTCCCTTCAACTGTGAGCTTCATGTACTCTATACTTTTAAACAACTGCCAATCTTCTATAGTAGATTTTCCATCACTCAATCTTAACAGTTCTTCTCTAAATTGTTGTTCTTTAATTCTTGACTGCCGGATGACTTCTTTAAGATGGACACAATGCTCAAACACAGAGTATGCAGCTTAGCATGTCAGTTCCAAGCCTCGGTCCTACCCGCCTTGAGCATATAACGGAGAATCAATGACTGGTGGAAGCAGTCGTATGTCGCTAACAAGCACAATTGCATTTGGATCCCTCCGTGGCTTAGTTTTGCAATCTAAACCGCTTCTAGATGTACTATTGGATTTGGATCGATGAAAGTACACCAACGAATCCCAAATCACATTCCACCGATTCTGCGAGTTTTATATCGTTCATGTAATGTCGGTTTATGAATCATATGCGCAAGTTTCTGTTCGTTTTGTTGTGTGAAAACATTTGTGAATCTAAGTAGACCAGTTCTAAGCAACTTTTTTCATGTCTAAAAGAAACATTGATTTTCAAATTTGGCAGCACAAGTTTCGTGACAACATTTCTAAGGAACTTGTCTATGCGTTTATTTTCCGCGTCAGCCTTAATCGGTTACTATGGGTAAAAAATATTTAAATATTACATTTTCCGGTACATCCTGATTACATCATAAATGAGGATAATAAAAAGAAGACGAAATCCTCATTTAATTTATTTATTGGTAAAACTGGTTCACACACAGAGAGGAAAAGTATCAGAATTTTATATATAGGTGCTCTTATGAATAGAAACTCTTTTTGTCTCCTTTGATTTCTCATTGAGAATCAGATCCAGCAAACCACCACCACCGAGATTTGGTAGAAAATGGTTGAATCGAAATTTCTCGTTTATGTTAGATCTTCTGGAATATATAGACTTTGAATCAGATCGCCGTAAACAAAAGACAGATACAAGAACATTGCTGAGCTACATCAAATAGCTAGGAAGAGCGAACTGAACTCAGGATCAAGCTTTTCCAGCTGAAAATGAGAATCTCGGCAGCCGAACACAACATAAATTTACATTTTGAGAGGAGAAATCATTATGTTAACAGCTTTTTGTTGGTGCTGGTGCTATTGAACCGCCACTTGCTTCAGCCATGATGTTAGTTGTTGCCGTCAATTTGAAAACCACAGATCTATAGCAGAGATGAGGGAAACTATTGTTGTTGTTTGCTTTAGGGTTTCTTTCTTTCCTTTAGGGTTTCTTTCTTTCCTTGGTAGTTATAAGGGTCAGACATCTGCCCATATTGTTTAGAGTGGTTGATTATAATTTCATCTAACGGCTGTAGCATACTATTTGACTGACCGTGTTTCCACCTAACTAGATCAATTTGAAAGGTGGCTTTCAAAGAAGAAGAAGAAGTGAATATATGGGTACTCAGGTATGTCTCATATTTAGTTAATGTAGCTTGAATTGTGCAAAAAATTGGCCAAATTGAAAATTTCAGGAATCAATTTCGGCTAGGTCAATGTAGTTCGGTTATCTAGTATGCAGAAAAGGTAACCGAACATTTCTGAATGTGAAGTTCGGCTACTAAATTCATCAGACTCAAGTAACCGAACTGTATTATAATGGAGGTTTTTGAGAGTTCGGTTATGTTTTTCCAGAAAATGTAGCCGAACTATTTTTATAGAGTTTCCAGTGAATAGTTCAGTTTAGTCGAGTTTAACTTTTAGAGAGTAGCTAACCAAACTCATATGTTCGGTTTGGTCGATTTTACTAATTTCATTGCCGAACTTTACCATAGAAAATCTGAATATCGAGTTCGGCAAGTCCCTAAATTTTTCTGTAGACCACATAACCGAACTCCTTGTTTGGAAGGGTCGATAAAAATTTTTACCTTGCCGAAATTTTAAGTGTTTCTTGTTTGTGGTATTGACGTTGTGCTATTACTTGTAGGTTCCATGTGATCCAATGGAACCAATGGAAAACCAACCTTCCCCGGTTGGTATTTTGTACGATGACACATCCCATCACTACATGAATGACTTGGTATTCAAAAATCCAGAAGATGCAAAGAGTTGGGCTTGACAACATGCACAAAAAGACATGTGTGTATTAGTATTGAATGAGAGAGAAAGCAAAACTACGACCAGTTTATAGGCCTCCGTTAAAACCCAATTGTCCATTGCTTCCGATATGTGGAACACCTATTTTTGTCAACATTCTGTTTTGGAAGTACAATTCGGTAACCTGAGAACATTCACCAGGTAATTGAACTATCAGTTACCAAATGCATTTCAATGTGCTACCATAGGAGTTGGTTACCTGATAAAAATTTGGAGTTAACAGACTATGAGTTTGGTTACCTGATAAAAATTGCGAGGTAACCGAACTACATATTTCACAAAACCGGTGACCTGATAAAAATAGAGAAGTAACTGAACTACATATTTCAAAGGTTCGGTTAGCAAAAAAAATTATCGACAAAACCGAACCCATTCTTTCAAAGGAAAAACTGAGTTCGGTTACGAAAGTTATTTTTGTGAGCACGCCGAACTATGTAGTTCGGTCACCAGATATTAGTCTACTTAACCGAACGTGTACATTCATCTATTTTCCACATCTAGTCTAGGTAATAATTTTTTTTGAAATAAAAACATTTTTGGGCTTGCTCTTGTGATGTTTAGTCTCTGCTACATCGAGTTTACATCATAAATGGGGTCTTTTCATGAACAAAAAGAAGAAGACAATTTAAACAGATTACAGTGTTTGGTACGTCCAGATTAATCAAATATAAAAAGTCATAATTTTGTTTATATACGGTGCTCTTACAAATTACAGCTTACTAAATCTTATCTCTTCCCACCTTTGATTTCTCTTTCGGAATCAGATCCGGCGAGATGTTGTCGGAACGAGAAGGGTTGATGGTTGAATCCAAATGTGGTGACTATATCAATCTAAACCGATGCTAGATGTACTATTGGATTTGGATTGATGAAAGTACACTAACTTTTTGCGAGTTGTGTGTAGAATAATTACATGCTTAACTGTTTTACTGTGAATTCCTTCCCCAAATTAGGTAACCAGAACAACTAGTTGCATTTGGTAATCTGTTATCCCAAATTAATTCTTTGAATTGAAGCTCTGATTCTCCCCCCAGGGATATCATTTTGTAATCTACTAGTTTCTATTTGTTTTGTTGTGTGAAAACATTTGTGAAGTTTTTGCTTTTCATCAAAGCCAGGTTATTAATCTAAGTCGACCAGTTCTAAGGCATCGCTTTTCAAATTTATTAGGAATGAAGATAGACTTCCATGCTGATGGCGAGGAAATCCGGAAAATTTCCTAATATCTGATAGACCGCTCTCTGATGGCATTGATGGACCAAATGAAGCGTTTGTGACAAGTATGATTCAGCAGTTTCAGAGCCATCATCGTATGCCACCTCTGTAGCTCATGTGGTAAATGAGACTTATGCTGAACTGCAAAGAACACACCGCATATCTTCAACTTTTCCTAGGTTAAAAGAAAGTCCGGATTCAGCATCTCTCACCCAAAAAAGAATTCGCATAAGAAATAAGATAAAGGTAGCACTGATCCCCTCTATGGCCTGGTTTTGAAACCAATCAAACATTTTGTGAAGTTCAGTTGGGTTGTGGTTTTTTTCATCAAATTTATTAACACAAATTTCGTGACATTTTTCTCACCCAGCATGCACTTGTATCATGTATGTGCATCTATTTTCCGCATCAACCAGTTCACCAGTTCGTGCAAGTAATAAATAGATTGAAATAAAACATTTTTCGGTCCGCTTTTGTGAATCTATGGGTACATCCAGATTACATCACAAATTATGGTGGTCTTTTCATGAGCTAAAAGAAGAAAAACCCCTGTAATTAATCAATTTATTTATTTGTAAAATTGGTTGACACACAGAGAGGAAAAGTCATTAATTTTGTTTATACAAATTACATTTTCTCTTAGAAAATTAGATTCGGCTTACCACTACTACAGAGATTTGGTACAAGGATGGTTGAAATTGAAATGTGGTGATTCTATTTGATGAGCACAACCTTTCGATCATAACAGTTACCAGAGTTGAGCTACAAGAAAACGCCAGAAAGAGTAAACTGAACTCGGCATCAAGCAGATCCATTTTGTTGATGATTCCGGAAACTGGATTAACCATAAATTTACATTTTGAGAGGAGAAATTATTATGCTAACAACTTTAGTTGTTGTGGGTGATGCTATTGAAACCGCGGTCGCTTGTCTCTCCCACAATTTTGCTGTAGCCGCCCATGAGAAGAATCATATATCTATCAAAAATGAGATAGAATGCTGTTGTTGTTTGCTTTAGGGTTTCTCTGTTACCTTACTACTTATAAGGGTCATATAACTGCCCGTTTTGTTTAGAGTGGTTGATTTCCTCCGATCCAACGGCTACTGTTGAGCTACCCGTGTTTCCACTTATTTTGATTGCAAAGTGCCTTGCACAATTTTGGTCAATGTGGTTAGAGAAACTCCAACGTGGATGTCGTAGGTGGACATCTTTGAAGAGATTAAACCAAAATCTCCCTAGTTTTAGGAAGTTGAATGAAACTATCTCCAATGGGACTCTTTCACATTGAAACACTAGGCCACATATACAAAGCCTATTGGTTGAATGGTTTTATTTTGTATCCATAAAATTGTTTTCACCCGAAATAACTAAATTTTACACTTTTTAAAACATAAAAACAATGAAAAGCAATTACTCAAATCCTCCGGGGATCCTCTAAAACCAAAGGCTCTAATAACGGATGTTATGTTAACGTGTAACTCATATTCACATTCTCTCTCTACATCTCCGTTGGAGAGGAATTTTAGATAAAAGTTGCCTACGTGGCCATATATTTAGAAAACTAACAGTTGGAAATGCTCTTAGTGATGATTTAGAGTTTCGAAAGGTTGGTGTAGGTCATATATTAGATCATGTGTAGAAGGGCCACATGCAAATTTTCATAGAATAGTGTGGAATATTTTATAATAATTGTAAAAAAAAAGATCAAATTTTTTTCATAGAATTCTGAATATCTTCTGAACTGTCATCTACGTCTTGTGTAGTATCTAAGGTCATCATCAAAACGTCTAAAATAAAAAACAATGAAGAGACACCAGGTCCATAAGATCATCTCTACAACCTGAATCTGTAGTTATGACCAATCTATCCTCCCTGTGACTTTTGTTACTTGCCTATTAGTCGCTGCCACACAATATATGGCTCACGATCTAAAATTTTCCAAGTGACTCAAAAACATATCACAAAATTGGTTAAAAAAACCAAAATCAACAAATCCTGGGTGAAAAAGACATTTAGATTTTGATACTGTTTAAATGGATAAAAATGTAAAAATAGCCAGGATGTAAACAGTTTCATCCTGTCCATTTTCAAATATTTTTTTTCATTTTTAATTTACATCAGGATGCATCCGGTTTCATCCTCGCTATTTTTTAAGTTTAAGTCGGGATGAATCCAGTTTCATCCTTGCTAAAAAAAAATTTTGTTCATTTCACCCATACTAATTTTTACTCATCCATTTGAACCATGTTTTAAAAATATTTGGACAAATGACCCATTTTCCGAAAACATATTTGGTTACTCCAAAAAAACTATCATAGAAAAAAATATATTCCTTCTCTCTTCCTCTTCCTTTCTCAAAAAAAAAAAAACAAAAACAAAAACCTAGGGCCGTCTTGCTCAGATTTGGTTCTTTTGGACCAGATCTGAGCAAGAATTTGTTTTCTTTTAAAGTTTTTGGTAGTAAATAATTGAATAAGATGTTTTTACATCATTTTTTGTGTCTTTTGACATATTTCTTCGTCGCTTTGGGACGATTTTTCTTCGTCGTTACGGGGCGAGTTCTTCAAATTTATGTGGCTGGTTCGTGGCTTGCTATTCTTGAATAAAAAACATCAACGATTCATCACGACATCGCTTTGAATCTGCATCCGTGTTCGTGTGGATCGACAAATTTATGGGCAAAGTACTCCTTTATATTAGGAGCATCTCTTATCGAAGAAGAAGAATATATTAAGATTAAAATGTCGGATTTTATTTCCTAATATACCATCATCTCTCCCTTATACAGAAAATTTCTTTGGATATCTTTGCAATTTATCGCTCTTTCTCTTCGCGATCTATTGGTAATTGATGTCCTTATTTGTATTAGGGTTTTGATTATTTTATATTTTGATGTTTTTGTTCTTGTAAGCGAACATGTAATCACAATTTTGATTTGAATGAATTGAAACATGTAATCCTCCTGAAATTTGTACCACGATATTTTTTTTTTTTTTTTTTTTTGATCAGATGTACCACGATCTTAAGTCGATCATAGTGGGACAAAAAAAATTGCTAAGTGACCCAGCGTCTACCAAATGCCAGGCCGGAAATTTCTCATGAATCCGAATGTGTGAGTCATTTCACATGTGTCTTAAAACATTTCTTGTGAGCTGAATTTTGCTTAGAAAACCAATGCTATTTTAATCACCCCTAGTATACAAATCCAAACCTACATTGGCTGCCCCAAATATAGGATGTTCGTGTGTGAAGATAACAATCCACTCTTTCTTCTAGTCCTTATCCGAATCCGAGTTCCACCGACATATGCCTCTCTCTCTCTAACTAAAACCCAATCTTCAAACCTAAAACGTAAGAAGAATTTCTGCTTCTCTCTTTGAAAAATAAAAAAGGGTTTCAATCAATCATGGAGTACTTCAAAATTCTCCCTGAGGAGATCACACTAGATATACTTACTCCCTTACCAGCTGAATCTGTGCTTGATTCCAAGTTAGTTTGTACAAATTGGAGAAATCTTGTTTCTCATCATCCATTATTCTCAAAGATGCACTTGCATCATGCATCTACTGCTCATTCTGGTAAGTTTCCTTTTCTTGCTTGTGATGATGTTTATTATCAAAATCCTACTTGACCTGGTTATGAAAAATTTCACTATTTTGAATATAATTATGATGATGAGTCAATTCAGAGAATTAGAAGAGTTGATTTAGTCTACCCGTTTAATGTTATGTTCTTTCTTAGTTCATGTAATGGGTTGATCTGTCTTTCTCTAGGCCGATGTGTTTGTATCTATAACCCAATCACAAGAGAATATGTTATGCTTCCAGAAATTGATAATGGCACGGCCAGCTTTGGTTATGTTGCTTCTACTGCTGAGTACAAAGTTGTAGTGGTATATAGTAAATATTAGTCGAGGAGCCAATTAGATGAGGTAGAAGTCCTTATATACACTCTAGGCAGTGGTACTGGATGGAAAAACCTTGGAAAATTCAATATTGGATCCAAACCATCCGATTGGAATCATGCTGGTATCTTGTCCAATGAAGTTCTTTATTGGCTGGAAGGATCATTACCTTCGATTTGGCCGAGGAAAAGTTTTGTGAACATATTTTACCTCCTCTTTGGCCAGCAGATGGTGATTGGTTTTATAGAATAGGGGTTTTGGATGGGTGTTTGTATTTTTCTATTGGTTTAGATGTCGAAGGTGACTTATTTAAGGACATATGGCTGTTGACAAAGGAGAACTGTAATCATGAAAATAAATAACGTCAGTCATTAGGTTGGATTAAACAGTTCACAATTGACCATAACCAATTATTAGCCGTCACGAAGAATGGTCGTGTTTTAACTTGCAGTGATTGCCATATCAGCATCTACGACACAAAAAATACAACGTCGAAAAGGCTTTTGAAGTTTAAGAATGTTCTTTTTCGGGTATACCCTCACAAGAACACCTTAATCTCTTTGAATCAATTAGGGGAAAAAGATAAAAAAAGAATGGAGTTAGTTAAAATTGAGGATACAAACAGCCGTGATCATCATTTCGAGTTGCTACAGAAGGATGCCAACCCTGAATACACATACTTATAAACTGGTAATCTTTATTGAGTTTTGTAAGTGGTATTCATCTTATTCTAGATATAGACTTTTGAGTTTTCATTTTGAAATTGGATAACATGTAATGGTTACATTGTAACCTTTGTGTGAACCTAAATGTCATTTACATTGTCTTAGTAAGTTGTGTTCTCTAGGTTACTTGTATTCTGCCGCTAATTATAGTCCAGCTTTATTGGTCTGTTTTTTATTTCGAGTTAAGCTATATTGCTTTGTTATTAACCATTTTGTCAGTGACAATTCCTTATAGTCCAGCATACGTTAGTGACTTACTTTGTTTGTACCTGGAGTCGAATAAGTGTATCATGGAAATATCAAAGGAAGTGAGTAGTACGAGGAATACGGATTTAATACTGCTCATGTTGTGTGGTAATTACGTCTGTCATGAAGGTAGAAGTTTGAATAACAAACTGCACTATTAGTTTTTCTGTGATAACTAACAAGATTTACTTTTCAGGCTGCTAGTCTAATTTTATTTTTTTTCAATGTGGTACTCATGACTAGAACATGGAACAGGTTGCTTCAGGCAATATTAGACCATTCTAGTTACTGATATTCAGTGCCCTCCTAGTTCCAATTTTGTTTTCCCCATAAAGTCCAAGATCTTTTGAGAATACTGCATACCTCTATAGCTGTTGTGGCTTGTCAATTTGTCTGATTCTTAAGGAAGTCCTCAGTGGGTGCTAAAGCCCCAAGTATTTAGCAGCTAATATTCTTTGTATAATCTGCTAAGAAGTATCTTAACTGTAGACAAAATTGACTAGACAGATAATTAGTCTAGCTACATCAGTAGCAACTTAGTTTATTCTGCTTTTACAGTAGTGATGATTGACTAGAGGGATAATTAGTCTGTGCCATTTATCAATTACAATATCTTAAGGTATCTTGCTCTTCCAGTAAATGTTGGAAAACTTAAAATATTAATGAACTGTTTGGAAGTCCAGTGACGAAATGTTTTGAAATTCAGTGAGTTTCATAATGTGATCAATGAAGAGTAAGTGAACCTAAAAAACAGAGAAACTAAGGAAATGAAGCTGCATTTTCGTATGAAATTCTTGTTATTGATAGTGCAAATTGTGCAAACTTCTTTTGTGTGGCTCCTTCCAAGTGCAAAGACCAAAATTTGTTGCACTAAAAGATCAAAAGGCATAATTCCCATTGTAGAGCCAACAATTATTGTTATCTCCGAAAACTGTCAGTCAACTTGATGCTTCAGCAGTTAAGCTTCAGAAAATTAATAAAAGTTACTGAAGTCGGAGAACTCTCAAGAATCAAGATTGTGCATTTGTGGTGGTGAACCTTTGGTAAGCAATTAGCATTTCTATTTCTTTAAGCATTTTGGGATTTCCTTTGGTAAGCAATTAGCATTACTATTTCTTTAAGCATTTTGGGATTTTTTATACTGATCTAATTTGGCGAATTTCCTCTCAAATGTTATAGGTGGAAAGCAGGTAATTCTCACTTAGCTAACCATGTTCATAGTTGCAGAGAGTTTTGTTTTTTGTTTCCTTGTTGATAATTTAGGACCGATTTTTGTCAAAGAGGTCCCCTGTTGATCTCTTATTTGGCTATATTTTCTTTCGTTTCTATATACTCCTAAGTTCAGAGAGTTTGTAAGAGTTACCCGGACTCAAAGAAATTTCGCAGATTGTGCAGTTGGTGACCTACGGTAGTTTCGCTTTGGCAAGCAACTTTTTATTTCTTTTTGCTGATATAATTTGGTTTCCTCTCAAATATTATATTTGGAAAGCATTGGAATTCGCCATTCTCGATCAGACTTCAGAGCTCGGTTTCTTTCTTCAACATTGAGAATCTGGAAACTGCTGTTTCACGGCGGGAATGGGAAAGGACAAGAGCTAGCTTCCAAGGTACTAATCCGTTGATCAACCATATAAACATAGTTGAATTTTCTTTTTCTTTCTGTGGGGGGATCGTTGAATTTTGCGGCTTGCATTGCTTCCCTTTTAATGATCATGCTTTTGTTGCCTTTCTATATACTCGGAAGTTTCAAACAATCAGTTCTACTCAAAGAATCACCTAAACATCACTGTACTATTATTATGCAGGATAGCAAACGTTTCACCAGGGTTAAAAGGGTTTGAGTTTTTGTTTTATCATGGATAAGAAGGAGTTGGAGAAGAAAGGCTGTGTATTGACATCATCTTGTGCAAAACTTATAAATCTGCTTATCATCAATGCTCCAACAAGTAACACTCATCCCACCCTCCCTCTCTCTCCCTGGGAGTTTAAAAGAATTTTTAACAGTTGATTTTGATTTCACAGATTGTATTCAGAGTAGTTTTTCAGAGTGCGTCTCTTTGTTTATGAAGTTTGACCTGATTTTGACTTGATTTTGATCTTGGTAGGAACATCTGGCGGAGAAACAACTAGTGAGTTTGTCGGAAGATGAAGCTGATTCTGGGTTTCCAACTTCTACTGAGTAAAGGTGTGTAATTTTGATCGTGTGTACGATCTACGAACATCGGTATTTCAATTAAACCTTATTACTAGCATATATTACATTATTGAATCTTTGTTTTTGTTGGAGACTTGGAGTTCAGATTGTTTTTCACCCTCAAATACTGTAGAAAGCATGTTAGAGAGTGTCTTTGTGGGTAAATTGGTTGGTTATTTGTGTGCTATGTGTATGTATGAGAAGGATGCTCTGAACGCTGAAGGGTTTTGATTTATGCATGATAAACAGACCAAACCTTCGTTGGTGCCCGGACTACTGCAAATGAACCTTGACAAATAAATTATTGATGAAGGGCAGTTCCCGTAGTTAAGAAAATTTCAGCAATCTTGAACTAAATATGCTAAGCCCGTTTGAAATGCCGAGTTTTGACAATCACCCTTGATCCTGGCCTATGTCTACTTTGTAACAATCTAGTATACAGATACTTTGCAACAACATGAAATCTAGGTTTTCCATGTTGCTCTATTTGTCTCCCTCCGTAGCAATCTCAACTAACATTCGCATAGATGGATGGACATTCTATAAAGGTACATGTATCTTATTGCACCATACCTTCAAGAGAGTTAAAATTCTCAGTTGCGACTATCAGGGTGGGACAATCATTTTGCTGTTTTTCACAACCTTTTGTTGCTAATAGTTAGATTACTTTCGATGGACTGTAGGGTATTGACCAACAGATGTGAAGAAGAAGGGACATAAATGGAGATACGAGGCCATTTGTAATTGATTATGGGACTTCAGTGTTCTTCCAGGCTAGACAATGCGAACATAATTTATTATTTTTCGTTAGCACACTCATACACTAATCTAAAGCTGTTATCAGACTGTAGTTGGCAATCAATTCTAATGTTAAAGGCATTTTAACTGTGACGAAAAGTTGACTGTGTACTAATGAAAGGCTCGTGACATGTACTGAATATTTTTGCTTTTTATCGATGAGGTCCTCTTAGAGCCAGAAATCTCATATTTCTTCCAAACTGCATTATATGTGAACTTAGTAGCTCTGTGATTACTGATTAGAGCAATCATGTGTTTCAACAGGAAATGATATTATGGTTCTGGAATATATCGAGCTAGATTCCCGAATGAAATTGTACTATCATTTACACGAAAACAAGAAGAGAACAGCTTTTTCAGATTGGGATTACATTTGTCTGACGAGGTAAAATATAAACTTGAGATTAAGAGAAGTTCTACTGATGCTAATCACTATTGTCATTGGATGAGTGGGTTTGGTTATGTCCCTTCAACCAATGACTACAAAGTTGTAAGAATAATGTTGACGGCCAAGTTTTATGAAGTCCACATATTCACTGTAGGCAGTGGCAGTGGCAGTGGATGGAGAAACATTGGTAAGTTCTATTCTGAACAAGGATCACCTCCTTGGGGAGAAGGTATTTTTGCCAATGGAGCTCTCTATTGGACATGTAAAATATTAGCAATGACTATCACCTTAGATTTGGCCGAGGAAAAGTTTCCTGAATTTCTTTCACTGCCTCCTTTGCCACCAGATAGTGATTGGTCTTATTGTAGATTAGGGGTTTTGGAGGGTTTTTTGTCTTGTGATATTAGGCTACATGTCGTGGAAGGAAACAACTTTTATGACATATGGCTATTGAAAAAGAAGAATGATAATCATGACTTGAAACAGGGTGAGGAGCCTCAGTCGTTGGTTTGGAGTAAAGAGTTTAGGGCTGATGATGGCAAATCATTAGCCATTACGAAGAGAAATGGAGTTCTAGCTTACACGGATAACTATCTTAACATTTACAGCAAAAAAACTTCAACCTCAAGAAGGTTTATGAAGTTTAATGATTGGCTTCTGCAAGTGTTGCCTCACTAAATCACTTAGTTTCGCTGAAAGAATTAGGGGAAGAAGGAACCAAATTAAGGGAGCCGGCTAATATTGAGGAGACAAAAATTCATAAACAGCTACAAGAGAATAGGGACCATATGTATATATACTTATAAACTGGTAATCAGAGTTTGATATCTGTGTGAACCTAAATGTTGACATTGTCATTGTTAGTAATATAACAAGTAACTATTGTTATTTTGTCTTTATGTCATTTATCCAACTTATGGGAGTGTTTTTTACATTCTTATTTTGAGTTATATTGCTTTGAATAACTTTTTCAACTAGGCAGAGTTATCTGTGATGACTAACATCATTTAGCAAGGCACCCACGAAGACGAAGATGGTCAGATTCAAACTACCATCTCCATCAATTATCTAGCAAGAGTGTAGTTTTATTTTGGGTTAATGTGGCTAATGATGACTGGAACTTAGACATTCTAGTTCTGGATATTCAATGCCGCATACTTCTTTGTCCTAGTTCCAACTTTGTGTTCCCCACAAAGTTCATGACCTTTTGAGAATCCTGCAGTTTCTTCAAGTCTAAAATTCCTGTGGCTCGTTTTATTGTCTGTTATGTATGGAATTCGTAACTGCGTAAGAAAGCCAAAAGTGTTCTTAATTCTATATAGTAGTAGATTGTAATTCGGTTTGGTAGATTGATCAAAAAAGTAATTCGGTTGTGTAGCAGTAAATATTTCATGAAAAAGTTGCAGCATGTGACCTTGCTTTATTCTGCTCTTATAGTAGTGATCATTGACAAGAAAGATACCTAGTTCATACGGTTTGGCATTTGCAATAGCTTAACATATATTCTTCTTCCTGTAAAGATCATTGTGTTGAACCCCACAAAAAATGTTTTGGTTATATTTTGTTAAATTTTCTCTGTGGAGCTAGATTATTGAATTTTGAGGCTTACATTCTTGCCCTTTTACAGATCATGCTTTTGTTCCTATTTTTTATACTCCTAAGTTTCAAAAGAATCACCTAAACATCAGGTTGGTAGGTTTTAAAGTTTGAATTTTTTTTTATTATGGGTAAGAGGAGTAGGAGACGAAAAGAACTTTATCAACAACACCTTGTGCGCAACCTATATCTGCTTATGGTCAATGATGCTTCAACAAGTAATACTCTTTCCCACTACCTCCCTCTCTCCATCTCTCTCAAACTGTAAAAGAAGTTATTTTTAACAGTTGATTTTAATTTCACGGGTAGTATTTAAAGAAGTTCTTAAAGGGTGGATGGGCTAAACAAGAATGTGTTTCAGGGTGGAAAAAATATATACAGAGCTTGTTTATCGTTAAGTATAGTTCTGTTGATTTATTTTATGTGATTACTTTGATTACTTGATAATGGGTTTTTTTTTTTCTTATGAAGTTTGAGCTGATTTTGACTTAGGAACATCTGTAAGTATATTACTGAGCACTGGAAAGATTTGTAATGTTTGAAATATGGCACGTCGAATTTAGTAATCATCTTTCAGGAACATGACCAATCTCTGTTATAGCAAAAATCATACTGAGACTGCAGTCATCAATTGATTCTTAAACTTGGGGTTCTGTAAGTGCTTTGCTTGGATGAGTTAGACTTTTTGGGGTTTGATTATTGAAAAATTACCATTATGGAACTCCATTGGCAAGCCTGATAAATCATATCATTCTTGTTTAGCTTCCCATCCTAGATAAACATATTGTTCAGCATACGTGAGTTGTTAAGCTGAAGCTTCTAGTCTTAACATTACTAGGATATTACATTCTTGAATATTTGTTCTCGTCGAGTTCAGAATCTTTTACTAAGGTAGAAAGCATGTTAAAGTACTTGGCTAAATAGGTTGTTTATTTTCGTGTTATCTGCAAGCATGAGAAGGCTGCTATAAACACCTCAAGGGTTTTGAAGTTCCCATGATAAACGAAACTTTAATGGGTACTCATACGATACTCCTAATGATCCTAGAAAGATAAATTAGTAACGAACCCTTCAGAGAATTTCAGGGACTAAATGCTAGTCTATTTGGACTAAACAACCTGCGTCTGAATAAATCTCTGCGGTCGGCCAAATTAAATTTTTCCTTCTTTCGTATTCTTTCTGCTTTCCTCTTTCGTATTCTTTCTGCTTTCCTTCTTTTAAGATGGAATGTGTGTGTGAATATAACAATCCATTCTCTCTCTTCTTTTATATTTTTCCTCTTTCGTATTCTTTCTGCTTTCCTCTTTTCTTTCTTTCCGCAGCCCTAAAACCCAGATCACTAAAATTCTGCAACCGTTAGGAAACATTAACGATTTCATTTCATCAATCAACTATGGATTACTTCAAGATTCTGCCTATGGAGATTACATTAGACATATTAACTCGTCTACCAGCTGAATCGGTTTTGGAATCCAAATTAGTATGCACTGATTGGAGACATCTTGTTTCTCATAATCCATCATTCTCCAAGATGCACTTGCATCATCTCAATTCTAATGCTGTTGTTGATTCTGGTAAGTTGGGATTTATTGCTTTAGCTGAGAATGAAAAGTTTTACTATTTTGAATTTGATGAGAATCATGGCGATGAACCAACAAAACCAATTCAGAGAATAGGAAGGTTAATTTCACCCCTCCATTTAGGAATTTTAGTTCGTGTAATGGGTTGATCTGTCTTTTTCGAGGCCCATATGTTTGTGTTTGTAATCCTATCACCAGGGAATATGTTATCCTTCCAGAAATTAAGAGAGATACTACTAATCAGTATGCTTGTTGGATGAGTGGATTTGGTTATGTTTCATCAACCAATCAGTACAAAGTTATTAGAATTTATGTGTCCAAGGCGAATGTAGAAATCCATGTATACACTCTAGGCTCTAGCAATGGATGGAGAAACCTTGGAAAATATAATTATCAGTTGTTTAGTATCTATACTTGGGAGCAGTCAGCTGCTATCTTTGCCAATGGAGCTCTTTATTGGCTGGACAGGCGATTAAAAATGATCATCACCTTCGATTTGGCTGAGGAAAGGTTTTCTGAACATCTTTCACCACCTCCTTTGCCACAAGACGGTGAGTGGTATGGTCCTAGAATAGGAGTTTTGAATGGGTTTTTGTATTATGCTGTCAGTCAATTTGTGGAAGATGCTGAAGTATGTTTTGATGTCTGGATACTAGATAAGAAGAAGGATAATCATAAAATGAAAGAACGAGAGGAGCGTCATTCATCGATTTGGAGTAAAGAGTTTAGTGTTGACTACGGTGATTTATTAGCCACTACAAAGAGAAATGGTGTTTTCACTTGCGTCGGTAACTATCTGAAAATGTACGATATAAAAACTTGTACCTCCAAAAACCTTGTGAAGTTTAGTAACTGCCTTCAAGTATCCCCTCACAAGAACATCTTAGTTTCATTGAAAGAATTAGGGGAACAGGAATCAAAAACAATGGAGGCGAAAGACCATGATAATCCTTACAAGCAGCCACAGGATGGGGACACTGAATACATTTACTTATAAATGGTATTCTTCATTACAATATGACAGTAATATTCATATCACTTTCGAGTTTTTCATTTTGAAATTGGATAGCAATTAACTATTTTGTGGTCCTAGTGATATTGGCATTGTCCTAGTATGAACATATGGGTGGTTTAAGCTGTTTTGCTTAGTTGTTGTCTATTTTATTAGTGATTCGACCTTATTGCAGTAGTTACCTTATTGTTACTAGTATCAATTACAGAAAGTGGTAGATTTAATGGGAAATTACACTATTAGTTTCTCTCTGATAAGTAATATGATCTTACTATCTTAGTTTCTACTCTGTTGTTAACAACAGCTGGTTTGTCTTCAAATAATGCTACCTTGCCATCTCCATGAGAACTAGATGGATAAGTTAGTTCAGACTGCTAGTGAAATTTTATTTTCCGTCAATGTGGCTAGTGACGGATGGAACTTAGAACAGGTTGGTGCAGGTCATATTACACCATTGTTGTGCTCGAAATTCGAAGCCGTATACCTCTGTCCTAGTTCAAACTTTGTCATCCTCACAAAGTCCATAACCTTTTGAGAAGACTGCAGATATTTTATTCAAGTCTAAAATTGTTGTGGCCTGTCAATTTGTCTGATATGTATAAAAGTCCTAAGTTCGACGAAAGCCACAATTTCTTAACGCATATGGCTGACTTCAAATTACTAACTGTATCACTAAAAATTGCTACAAAATTTTGTGGAAGCCATGAGATTGGAACTAAGTTGAAATTTTGGTAGTAGTGCAGACCTAAAGTTGATAACACTGGAACTAAGTTGAAATTTTATTTCATGTATGTCAGGCTTGAGCACATTCTTGATTGAATAGCCCTGATATCGGATTTTGCAACTACAATTATCACTATCTTTATGCCAGATTTGTATACCATCATATGGTTAACTGCTTTACTGTGAAATCCTCCCCAACAATGTATTCAGAATAATTAGTTGGATTGTGTAATCTAAATTATCTCTATTACTTTGAATTGAAGCTCTGATTCTTCCACCAGGGATATGACGCACTGTTCCATTTACAGGGGTAGGACGTAGGAGTGTTTGTGGCAGCACCTTGAGTAATAATCACTCTTCCTTAACTGCAATTGTACAAGCCTCAGTCTGTTCTGGTGTGGTTGTGTGTGAAAACATTTTGTGAAGCTCCTTATCAATTCGGACCATTTCTAAGCAACTTGTATCTCTAAAAGATATACGGGGCTTTGAATTTCGTGACAACATTTTGCTCTCTGGTCCATTGGTGGAACAACAACTTGTATGCGTGCATCTATTTTTCGGAAAAAATTTTGATCTAGCGTTGCTAGAGCCGTTGGATCAACCAATCCAATGGTGGTGGTTGTCAGTGAAATTTTTTACTCCAAGGGCAAAAATTGAATTTCCATCATAAACCACCACCACCATTGGATTGGTTGATCCAACGGCTCTAACAACGTTAGATCAAAATCGCTTCCCTATTTTTCTCGTCAACCTCATCAGTATCTGTAGGTAAAATACATTTTTAGGTACACATTTTTGGGTATGCTCATTTTTAGGTCTTGGTCATTGTGACAAAGTCAAGTTTGGGTATTGTGCCAAAAAAGTTATTGAGTGATGAAGAGTCCAATTGACTGATCTAGGACGGAAGACTTCGGTTCTTGACTGGTCAAGGACGGGTATTCTCCTACTCTGACTAAGTCTTATGGGGTGCTAGTCTAGCATCTAGATTAGCAGTCAGGAATATCTCCAAAGTCTTATTGGAATGCTAATCTAGCAGCTAGAATAGCAGTCCACGTCAGCCCAGCGCTGAACCATTCAACGCCCAGCGCTAAATCATTCCGCGCTCCGCGCTAAATGGTTCAGCGCAACCAATCTCAGTCGTCAGATCAAAAATAAATCCTTCAACGCTGAATCATTCCACGAAAAGGTAGTTTTTCTAGCACTAAATCATTATGCGTATCAATCTAGCATGCTACTTCACATGCTAGCAGCTGGAAGGAAAGAGAACTAGTGTTAAATTTTTTGCTACACTTTTTCTTGGAATTGCAACACTTATGTGCTAATCTAGTACCTCTAATCTTGCCCATAAGACTTAGTCTGCTCGAATATAATGATGTTGACTAGTGAACATGAATCCAATTGACCAATCCGTATTTAGAATGCGCTATTACTATTAGTGATGTTGTCCAAAAACTGGCCAGCAGCCGACTTACTCCATTCGTTTATTTCTCTCGCTCTCTCTCTTTGTTCTTTCACTTTACTCTTTTCCACAGCCCTAAAACACCATTTTCAATTGTCTCTCCATCACTGTATCTGAAACCCTAATTAAGAAAAATTTATGTTTCTCACTGTAAAAGATTAAAAGGGTTTCTCTCATGGATTACTTCAAGTTTCTCCCGGTGGAGATTATACTAGACATTTTAAGTCGACTACCTGCACAATTAGTTTTAGAGTGCAAATTAGTATGCACAAATTGGAGAAGTGTTGATCGTCATCCATCCTTCTCGAAGATTCACTTCCATCATCTCAATCATTCTGTTGTTGATTATGATAAGATGGGTTTTCTTGCTTTGACTGGTGAGCATAAGATTAAAAATGCTTACTATTTTGAATATAATGAGAATCGTGATGATTCAACAACACCTGTTCAGAGAATCAAAAGGATTAACTTAACCACATCTCTGATTAAGTATACTCCGTTTCGTGGTTCACGTAATGGGTTGATCTGTCTTGCTGAAAACCAATCTGTTTGGATTTGTAACCCTATTACGAGAGAATATGTTATGCTTCCAGAAATTGGGAGACATTCTAATGTTATTTGTTTTCGTTTTTTGGAGGATCGAATTTGTTAATGTTTCTTCAACCAATGATTACAAATTGTAGGAATTTATACCGATGATCCCAATTCTGTAGAAGTATACATATACACCCTAGGCAGTGGAAATGGTTGGAAAGAAATTGGAAACTTCAATTTAGAATCCTACAGAGAATGGGAACCAGGTAACTTTGCCAATGGAGCTCTATATTGGCTGGACTCTAAATTAAAAATGGTCATCACCTTCGATTTGGTTGAGGAAACGTTTTGTCAACATCTTTCACCACCTCCTTTGCCACCAGGCGGTAATTGGTGGAATTATGATATAGGGGTTTTGGATGGGTTATTGTATGTTGCTGTTCGGCGACCGTTATGATGTATGGCTAATAAAAAAGAAGGATGCCAATCTTGAGAAGAAAGAGCAAGAGGAACATCAGTCATCTATTTGGAGTAAAGAGTTTAGGATTAACGAAATTGTTTGCTTTTACCAAGAATCATGGTGTTTTAAAGGTAATTACTATCTCAACGCTTACGACACAAAAACTTCAAGATCGAGAAGGCTTGTGACGTTTCAGGACTGGATTCTTAAAGTATCCCTTCACAGGAACACCTTTGTTTCGTTGAAAGAATTAGGGGAACAAGATACAAAAACAATGGAGTCAGTTGAAATGAAGGATACCAGCAGGAGTCATTATACTATCGAGCAACTGCAGAAGGATGCGAACCATGAGTACATATAAACTGGTAATCTTTGTTACATTTTGGAAGAATGTACATAGCTTTCTGCAGACTTAGTGAGTATGCGAACCAAATGCTATTCGCATATTTCAAGTTTACATTTGTATTGTATGCATATCATCGGCGCAACTTTTTAGTAGTGTTCGGTATTTTGGTTTAAGTATGTTAGTGACTTACATTTCCATTATGTCGTTAAACACTAGGTCCTCGACCAACCTAATTAGTTTGTTTTCTAGTGATGCTATAGTTCCATCTCCATGGGAAGGATCAATTACCAATCTAACCTTGCAGCCTCTTACTGTAGTTTCATTTCCGGTCAATGTGGCTAATGATGACTAGAACTTGGACAATTCTAGTTCTCGAAATTCAATGCCGCATATTTCTTTGTCCTAGTCCGAACTTTGTCTTCCCGACAAAGTCCTGACCTTTTAAGAATCCTTCGGTTGCTTCAAGTCTTAAATTTCCATGGCTCGTCAATTTATATAATATGTATGGACTTCGCAACTGCTTATATATGAAAGCCAAAAGTGTTCTTAATTTACATAGCAGATTATATTTGGGTTATCTAGCAGCTATTATATCATAAAAAGGTTGCAGCATTCACAGGACCTTGCTTTTTTCTGCTCTAACAGTAGTGATCATTGACAAAAGAGATAACTAGTTGATGCGGTTTAGAATTACAATAGCTTAAGGTATATTCTTCTTCCAGTAAAGATCATTGGGGGGGAATTCATTTCTAATCTGTATCGTACCCTACAAGAAATGATTGAAAAATTACTTTTTTCATAAACTGATTAATTGAATCTCATGGAAAGCCAGTGACTTCCAAATCATGGAAACTGATTAATTGAATCTCAAGACTAGACTTTCACATGAAATTCTGGTTTTTGCTATTGCAAACTGCTTATATTCGGCTATTTCGAAGAGCAAAGGGCAAAACTCGCTTATTGCATCAAAGGTTCCAAAGCTCATAATCGCATTCTAAAGCCAACTCTTTTTGTTTTGTTCGAAGACCTGTTAGCGTACTTGATGCTAAGACGGTTAAGCTTCAGAAAATTTTCAAGAGTTACTGGACTCAGAGAAATTTTGCAGATGGTGCAGTTGCGGTGGATTGCTTTGGTAACCAGTCAGAATCACTACTATTTCCTTGAGCAACGCGCATATTGGGTTTTTACTATGGATCAAATCTGATTTCCACTCAAATGTTATAGGTGGAAAGCATTGGACTTTGCTACTCTCAATCGGAGTTCAGTATCGTTCTTCAACATTGAGAAACCAGAAACTGTTGTTTCACGATGGGCATGGGCAAGGATGAGAGCTTCCATATAAACATAGTTGCAAAGCTTTGTATCAGCATCACCTTGGGGAGAACTTACATCTGCTTATCATCTATGCTTGAACAAGTAAGACTCTTTCCCACCCCCCATCTCTCTCTCGGAGAGAATGTGAAAGAAGAGATTTTTTAACAGTTGATTTCGACTTCACAGGTTGTATTCAGAGAAGTTTTTAAAATTGGTGATTGGGATACAGAAGAATGTGTTTCAGGGTGGCCAAAATACAGATCCTGTTTCTCTGTGAGCATAGTTTTTTCATTGTTGTATGTGATTTCTTTGAATATTTAATAATGGGGTCTCTTTGTTTATGAAGTTTGAGCTGATTTTGACTTGGTAACATCTGGAGGTAAAACAACTAGTGAGGTTCTTGGAAGAAGAAGCTGATGCTGGTTTTCAACTTCTACTGAATGTATATAATTTTGATTTGTCATGTTGTTTTTGTTTAGATCGATCGTGTATACGAACTACTAATGGCGGTTTGGTCAATTGAACCTTGTGGTGTTAACTTTACTAGGGTATTACATTTTGGGAATCAAAGCACATATAATAACGGCAATTACTAAGCAATTTCATATCCTGAATTATATAATGTAATCTCCAAGAAATGCTCAGACTTCTTTTATTGACAGCTTCAAGTCTTTTGCCCATTGTACTGCCTTCCATAATCCCTGGCTCTCTGCATGTTCTTCCCTCAATGCTGCATCCAAGTAGAAGCATTTCATTTGGCACATCTTAAACTTGGTCCAACTCCACCTGTAAAGACACCTACATATTAAGGTACACTTTATCTAAGGTTCCATTCACAGCGGTAGGAGTGTTACCTAGATTGATTATTCTTGCTAACTGCAATTTCCCAGCCGATTCAACTCCATGTTCATGTGCACAAGCCTGTTTGTTCGGATATGGTTGTCAGAAAACATTCTGTAGTACATTATCCTCTAAATCTTCCTTGTGGATCAAATGTGTGCAATTGCTGCTGCTGCTCCTTGATTGAGAGATAAAAGCACATTCAGAATCTTATTATGGATTCACTTTCTTATGTATCATTGATGATCCACAGAAACACTTGTTATGGAAAAAATCATTGTTGTAAAAACTGTGCATTTTTCCTCCAGTTGGTATTTTGATCCACACAAGTTATTTGTAACACACATCCAACATATGCAGTTCCAAACCCTTCAATTTCTTCAGGGATTTTACAGAGAATTTTGCTATCACTACGGGAAAAATAGTACTCTACAACTGTAACTTCACAACTCGTATATTTAAGGTTGTGAAAGGTGGTATGTTTGACAACTTTTGTCAAACAAAAGTTGTCAAAGTATAAAAACATCCAACTCTTAGGACCAAAGAGGAACAAAGAGTCGTGATGAGAATTAAAATCACAACGTTTTTGTGAAAAGAGTAGTGACCACCTTTAGACTTTAACAACTCATCTCGTTAAGGTAGTGAATAACTCTACGACAACACTTATAAGGGTTGTTGAAGCTAAAAAAAATTATCTTTTGGAAAAATGGTGTTTGAGAGATTCGAACACAAGCCTACTAGGTGTTAGCACAATCTCTTAACCATTCTTCCTTCCTCTCAATATTGGCAGTTTTGTCCTATTTTTTTATTATTACTACCACAACCCTTATAAGAGTTGTAAAAAAATAATGAAAAAAAGAATGAGGCTCAGGTGAGATGAGTCGAACCGGAGCCTCTTGTGTCCAAGTGAGGTATTCCAACCATATTACCTTTATTGGAAATAAGTGCAATAAATGAAATTTGTCTTCATCTAAAGACTATGAAAATGACCATATTACCCTTATTGAAAATACACGCAATAAATATTATGGAGACTGTGAAAATGACCATATTACCCTTATTAGAAATAAGTGCAATAAATAGTATGGAGACTGGGAAAATGACCATATTACCCTTATTGGAAAAACACGCAATAAATATTATGGAGACTGGGAAAATGACCATGATAAGGGTAATATGGTCATTTTCACAGTATGTAAAATTTACTCTACCTATTTCCGATAAGGTTAGTCCGGTCATTTTCAGAATCGGCAATATTTACTTTACTTATTATCGATAAGGGTAGTCTGGTCATTTTCACAGTCTCCATAATATTTGTGACACTTTTTTCCAATAAGGGTAATATGGTCATTTTCACAGTCTATAATATTTACCTTATTTATTTTCAATAAGGGTAGTTTGGTCATTTTCACAGTCTCCATAATATTTATTGCACTTATTTCCAATAAGGGTATTATGGTCATTTTCACAGTCCGTAATATTTACTTTACTGATTTTTGATAAGGGTAGTCTGGTCATTTTTCACGGTCTCCGTAATATTTATTGCACTTTTTCTAATAAGGGTAATATGGTCATTTTCACAGTCTATAAGAATCACTTCACCTATTTCTGATAAGGGTAGTTTGGTCATTTTCACAGTATCCAAAATATTTATTGCACTTATTTCTAGTAAGGGTAATATGGTCATTTTCACAATCGGTAACATTTAATTTACTTATTTCCGATAAGGGTAGTCTGATCATTTTTCACAGTCTCCAAAATATTTATTGCACTTTTTTCCAATAAGGGTAATATGGTCATTTTCATAGTTTGTAAGAATTACTTTACTTATTTCAGATAAGGGTAGTTTGGTCATTTTCATAGTCTCCATAATATTTATTGCACTTTTTTCCAATAAGGGTAATATGGTCATTTTCACAATCGGCAACATTTACTTTACTTATTTCTGATAAGGGTAGTTTGGTCATTTTCATGGTCTCCATAATATTTATTGCACTTTTTTCGAATAAGGGTAATATGTTCATTTTCACAGTCTGTAAGAATTACTTTACTTATTTCCGATAAGGGTAGTCTGGTCATTTTTCACAGTCTCCATAATACTTATTGCACTTTTTTCCAATAAGGGTAATATGGTCATTTTCATAGTCTGTAAGAATTACTTTACTTATTTATGATAAGGGTAGTATGGTCATTTTCACAGTGTCCATAATATTTATTATACTTTTTTCTAATAAGGGTAATATGGTCATTTTCATAATCGGTAACATTTACTTAACTTATTTTTGATAAGGGTAGCATGGTCATTTTTCATTGTCTCCGTAATATTTATTGCACTTTTTCCAATAAGGGTAATATGGTCATATTCACAGTCTGTGATATTCAATTCAGATATATTTAGTCTTCAGTTCATCCGAACGAGAAACTCAGGTCTATCTCTAGTAATATTTGAACCTGTGATATTCAATTCTGATATATTTCATCTCCAGTTCATCCGAAAGAGAAACTCAGGTCTAACTCTAGTAATCTTTGAACTTGTGATGTTCAATTCTGATATATTTCGTCTTCAGTTCATCCGAAAGAAAACTCATGTCTAACTCTAGTAATCTTTGAACCTGTGATCTCGGAGCCAGGATATGCATACAATATGCCAGAATAGGGTTTGTTTAAGGTTTCGGGGAATATTCCAAAGGAATCTTACCTGTAACTGGTTGGATTCATCGTTCTTACAAAGTTTCTGACTTATATTAGTCCACTCACGGCGAGGTTTCGATCTTGGAGCCAGGGTTTACATACAATATGCCAGAATAGGGTTTGTTAAATTTTTGGGATATATTCCAAAGGAATCTTACCTGTAAATGGATGGATTCATCGTTCTTACCAAGTTTCTGAATTATAGTAGTCCACTCACGGCTAGGTTTCGATCTCGGAGCCATGATATGCATACAAAAGGCCAGAATATGGTTTGTTTAATGTTTTAGGGAATATTCCGAAGGAATCTTACCTGTAAATGGATGGATTCATCGTTCTTACGAAGTTTCCGACTTATAGTAGTCCACTCATGGCCAGGTTTCGATTTCGGAGCCAGGGTTTGCATACAATATGCCAGAATAGGATTTGTTTAAGGTTTCGGGGAATATTTCGAAGGAATCTTACCTGTAAATGGATGGATTCATCGTTCTTACGAAGTTTCCGACGACTTATAGTAGTCCACTCACGGCCAGATTTCGATCTCAGCGCCATGGTATGCATACAATATGCCAGAATATTGTTTGTTTAACGTTCGGGGAATATTCCGAAGGAATCTTACCTGTAAATGGATGGATTCATCGTTCTTACGAAGTTTCCGACTTATAGTAGTCCACTCACGGCCAGGTTTCGATCTCGGAGCCATGGTTTGCATACAAATGAAGTTCGAATCAACACTAAGCTTCATATTTATCGATTTCGATGATGTATCATGCTAAGTTTGAAGTCAGAACCCTCCTGAAGCTTCTTGGCCCATAGTTTGTATGTTGTTATACCACATTTTAAGTTCGAATCAACACTGAGCTTCATATTTATCTATTTCGATGATGTATCATGCTAAGTTTGAAGTCAGAACCCTCCCGAAGCTTCTTGGCCCATAGTTTGTATGTTGTTATACCACATTTGAAGTTCGAATCAACACTAAGCTTCATATTTATCGATTTTGATGATGTATTTAGCTAAGTTTGAAATCAGAACCATCCTGAATTTTTATAACCCGAGTTTACCAGTGTGAACTAAAGCTACTTCATGACCTGTATGACTTGTTAAAATTAATTCATTACCTATGCGACTAGTCGAAATTCATACCGGAAACACAAAGAGAAAGCACAAAGAAACACACCAATTATCGAATTCACTTCTTATTTTCCAGCTTCATTCTTATACATTTTTTGGATTTTTTTATATCATAATATCGATAACAATGTCCTAAATTTATTAATATTTTTTGTTTGATTTTTTTTTCATGTCAAAGGTTAATAATAAACCCAATATATGAGTTCGTATTAGCACAAAGAGAAATACATTTTCCTTGATCCGTATGACAATTTTAGATTAAATCTCTAATGTCAAAGTATTTTCACAATCTGTATGACCATGCCTAATCACAATCTTTACCGTTGAAAGCCTTTTATATAAAACTTTTTTTCTCTCTCACTTCACTTCCCTTTCCTCGCCTCATTTCATTTTATTTCCGCCTCTATCAGAACAAAACCCAACCTAACCACCACCATTGAATACCTTCTGAATCTCACTTTCTCAGTGGAAAAACTTATTGATGTCGCAGATCGATAGATTTCTATACATAAACTTTGAATGATATTTTTGAATCTCAAAACAGCTATTGATTTTGTTGATATAAGGTTTCAGATTTTAAAGAAACATCTTCTTTTCCCTATCAAATCTCTTCTGGTCAATCTTCATCACCATGAACCGTAGAAATAAAGATGAACCCAGCCCTCAAAAGTTCATCTAAAACCTAAACACCACCACCACTTCATCCCAACCTTCATCACCTCGAGAAACCACCACCTTCTTCTTCTTCTTCTTCTCACTTCATCTTCTTCTTCTTCACAGTCAGAAGTTGTGATTCACCAGCAACGAGGTAAAATTGATGGATTATTTTATGATGATTTCCATCTCTTTACTTGTAATTTTAATTTAAATGGTTTGATTTTGATTTTGATTTAGTTTTAGTTTTAGATTTTTTTTTGTGATTTTGGATTTAATTTAAATCGGCGAAGATTTCAGTCATGTTTGAGCTGAATTTGATAAATCGAAGCCAAGACCGATATTTCGATTTTACTCTCAAATTGGATTTGGTTTAGATTTGCATATGTGTTGAGAAATCTCAGTATTTATATTGTGATTGTGCAGACAAGAAAATGGAGGAACTATTGTGCTGGGTTTTATTTGGGGGTTTTGTTTTTCAAGATTGGATCTAAACAAGGGATGTACCAGTAGAGAAGAAAGGCTTGATTAATGAATTATCTAGCTTGGGTTTGTGCTATTTTGTGTTGTAAAACTATGATACTCTTTTCCTCCATTTACTTCTTCCGCTGATGGAAAATCGAAGAAGAAGATGGTGCAATTGTTGATATTGTGACATTTCGTGCAATGGGGGTTCGTGAGTTGCCAGAACAAGCTTCAATTCGTGGGGTTTTTGCTAAAGGGACTAAGAAAGAAATTTTTGAGAGACTTTGTTCTAATTTACACAAGGACTCGGGTTCGATTACTCAGGGTATGGGTTCAATTTATGGATTTGGTGTTGCTACTCTCACATTTTCTGAGACCTAAATTGATTACTTAGAATTTTGGTGGTTTGACAATTGTAGGTGAACTCTGTAATTGGTGTGGTACATGGAAAGGAGAAAAGGTTTGCAGTAGTTTCCGGAATGCGTGATATTGTTCTGAAAGACACCAGGTAATTTTTGTTTATAAGCTCTTTTGGCTAATCAGTTATTAGATTGACTATCTTACCTATGTTTAAGTACGAAACAGGGTTTACCTATGTCAGTTATTAGAAGATAAATAGGTTTGTTGTTCATATGTGTTCGAAGATCACTATTCGTTAGTTTATTGCACTATTAGGGGATAATTCTGATGAATTGAAAGTCTTTCAATTTCATAGGTGCTAGGATTTAGATTCATTGTATCACTATTAATTTAGTAGCTATTGGCTTTACTTTTAAAATTGAATGATTCAGAGATAGGCTGCTTGTTCTGGTTTTAATTATCGCATAGGCATGAGGGTTACTATTCTCTACTTCATACTTGTGGTGGTAGTAAGTATATTTAATCTTCTACCTACATCAGACATCAGAACTTGGTAGGATGTAGGAAAGGGTTCTGAAACCTTGGATTTAAACTTATCGATGTAGCTGTTTATCGATATCAAATGGTTCACCGAAGCTATTAGTTAGTGATCTGTTCAAATCGGCGAATATTCGGGATTTTTGAAAATTCAGTTACTGGAGCAAGGGAAAATGCGGTATAATTATGGTCCTATGATTTTCTTATTTCCGTTGGATAATTCATGCTTGAAATTTCAGTTGTTACTTCTGTTATTTTTCAAGTAACTGGTTTTTAAGAATTGTGTTATTCTTAGTGATGAATGAGTATACTCAGTGATGTCAGTAGTCCAAACTTGAGCATTAGGTTTAAAATGGTTCTTGCCTTGTTGGTGATTCATAGACGTGGCCTTCGGGAGATGAGACTAAGTTACCATCACACATGCTTGTGAAGAAAATGTGCGAGCTTTGTAAGTGGGTGATATTGAATGCGCAAACGAGACTTCATATTCGACCATGTAGTTGCTTTGAAATTTGGATTTATTATAAATATATTATATTGAAACTTGGTTATCATTATAGTGCAGTGTCCACCGTGGTCTTCATGTCAATCAGTAACTATATGTATGATTTCAAGCCGGTTATGATTGAGAAACAATCATTTGCTCCATTATTTATGAAAGTACTCAATACATTTGACAGCTACATATATGACAGGGCATCTGTGATTCAACACTTAATGACATAGGATTACTCATTTACTTGTGTTGTGTGCTATATATTTCGTTTGTGTGACTAATGCACTAAGTTTTTTTTTTTTTATCCATTTCAGGATTTGTTGGCACTAGATGAACGTCGCAAGACTTCTCGGTACACCCCACGATACAAATTAAAAACGTCTTTCAGATAAACCCAACGCATTTACCAGTATGGATTGGAGTTAGAAAATTCCATTCTAGCTTAGAGAAGAAACCCTCTTCACCGGAAACATTCAATCACTCAACAAAAATCGGAGTTGGAATTGTTAAAACTTAGGATTCAACAAGAGCAACAACTGCAGCTCCAGTTGCACCACCAGCAGCAGATCCAGTTTCACCACCAGCAGCAGAAGTAGCTTCATCAGGGACGTATGCAACTGCAGCAGAATGAATAGCAGCAGAAGTTGCTCCTCGAACAGCTGCTCCATCAGAAGATGCATAATCATGGATTTGGGCAGTCTGAAATAGACCATCTAAGAGCAAGCAACATGGTTGATAATGTACTAAATGAGGCATCGTCTTCGGCATGAGCTGCAACAACAGTCCTTCTCCTCTATAGCACACCCTGATCCACGTCTCCAGCAGCTTATGGAATCAAGATTTGGTCAGCACCAACAAAGGGAACACCATAACGATTTACGGGACCTTCTTTCACGTGCTAAGCAAGGTCAGATTCATCCCAAGGAGTTACAAATTCTCGTTAAGATAGAGTAGGCGGAAGCTATGGCATTAAATTGAATGTGAAATACTTTCATAGGAGATTGCAAGGCTATAAAATGTGAATATTACTAAATACTGACAAATTTTGTTCGTCTGACAGTGAAGTCATAGGAGAATGCAAGGCTGAGATGGTGTTTGTTTCATCTTGGATGGAGTTTGGTGGTGTTGTTGTTGGTTCAATAGGTGCATCTATAGAAGCCTTAGCTGGACTGGCTGAGAGAGAGAAGTGAACTTCAATGTTCAGGTGTATGCACTAGCCTTTGAGTGCATATATATACTGAAGTCTATGATTCTTAGTTTGTCAATTTTATGATATCAATCTCTCATTTTTCGTCTAACTATATAATTTTTAGACATCTAGTTTCTCTATGGTTTTGTCTATAGTTAACTGTTTGAATGTTGTAACATTGGTGGTTTACATTTGAATGAATGCTGGTATTTTTATAATGGTGTGACCAATTTCATTTTTTTTTCACAAATGTAAAATAACCACAACTCCTATGAAAAGTTTCCAAAGAAGTGACTTGCAACTCAAACAAAAGTTGTCAAGGAGTTGTCATACAACTCTTCCCATAGTTGTCCAAGAGATGACATACAACTGTACCCATAGTTGTCAACGAATTTTCTACAACACAAAAAAGTGTAGTGTAGGAGTTATTTTCACGACCCAGGTAAGAGTCGTGTTAGGCACTAAGAGCAAATTTCGAACAACTTTGACAACTGACAAAAGTATTGTACAAAACTAAACTACAACTATGTTTACGACTCTATCTAAAGAGTTGTATATATTTGAGGACTTTCTACACCCCCCCCCCCCTTATGCAACCTATGGAGAAACGTTGTCGTACATATACGACAACTGATTTTTGGGGTTGTAGATTTCTGTTTTTCCCATAGTGTATGCATCCAACCAAAGTTCAACTCTTTTGTAACTTGACTTTTGTTTACTCAAATTGGTTCCTCATTATGGATATGTATGTCAAATTGCATTTAAAAGTGAAATGCATCCCCGCAAAATCTGTTCCACAATAAGTCAATCATTCCATATTCCAATCCAAAGCACCGAAAGACTTCGGATTTGGACTTGTTGATTGTCAAACAAGAACGAACGAGGTATAATAGGATCACAAAATCTCCAGAAATATTCCCCTTGAGCCTGCTCTTATCAATCAAAGTGGGGTGGATGGCTTTGAGACAGATTTGGTGGAATTGAATTGAACCATGCATGAATCCATTATCTCGAAGGGAATGATTATTTACGGTAACATTTACTTCCTTTGAGTTTAGTCAATTGGGGTTGACTCAACCATCTTTTCGTCTGAGCCCATTTCTTTTTGCGTTCGACTTTATTTTTCGTTCTTTACTCTGTCCACGAACCCAAAACCCTAAACCTAAGAGTTTCTTCATTCATGGATTATTTCAACAGTCTCCCCTTAGAGATTACATCAGAGATTTTGAGTCGATTACCAACTGAGTCAGTTTTGGAGTGCAAATTAGTATGCACTACTTGGAATAATCTTTTTTCTCATCATCCATCATTCTCAAAGATGCATTTTTATCACCTCAATCATCCTTATGTTGCGGATGATGGTAAGTCGAGTTTCTTGCTTCGACTACAAAGTTTAATGTTTTCTGGTATTTTGAATATAATGAGAATCATGAGTCAACAAACCCCATTCAGAGAATTAAAAAAGTTAATTTGACCTATCCGTTTAGGGATACAAGATTTGCTGGTTCATGTAATGGGTTGGTATGTCTTCTTGACTACTTAGACCCATGTTTTTGTATTTGCAATCCAATTACTAGAGAATATGTTATTCTTACAGTTCCGGAAATTAAGAGAGATTGGTCTGATAATATTCATGGGTATAGCTGGGAGAGAAGCAGCTTTAGTTATGTCTCTTCAACCAATGAATACAAAGTTGTAGCCATGCACGTGTCAAAGACCCATGTAGAACTCCACATATACACTCTAGGCAGTGGTACTGGATGGAGAAACCTTGGAAAGTTTAATTTTCAATTCAGTATGCATATTTGGGACGTAGCTGGTGTCTTTTCCAATGGAGCACTTTATTGGCTGGATGATAGATTAGGATCACTCATCACCTTTGATTTGGCTGAGGAAACGTTTTCTGAACATCTTTCACCACATCCTTTGCCAAAAGATGATGATAATTCGGGTCATAGTAGTATAGGGGTTCTGGATGGGTTTTTGTATTATTCTGTCACTCTAGTTGTCAAAGAATCCATATGTTATGATGTTTGGCTATTAAAAAAGAAGAATGATAATCATGAGATGAAATAGCGAGAGGAACATCGTTCATTCATTTGGAGTAAATAGTTTAGGATTGACGATTACCGTAGCAGATTATTAGCCATTACGAAGAGTGATGGTGTTTTAACTTACAATACTTGTTGTATCAACATTTGCGACACAAAAACTTCAACCTCGAGAATGCTTGTGGAGTTTAAGAATTGGCATATTCAGGTATCTCCTCACAAGAACACCTTAATTTCATTAAAAGAATTAGGGGAAGAAAATACAAAAACAATGGAGTCAGTTGAGTTGGAGGACACAGAAACCGATGATTATTTGCAGGAGGATGTGAACCCTGATTACATTTTCTTCTAAACTGGTAATCTTCATTGAGTTGTCGAATTAATATATTCGTATTATTTTAAAGTTTTGAGTTTTGCATTTTGAAATCGAATAACAAGTGACTTATGTGGGAACCTACTAGCATCGTTCAGTGAGGTATGTAATATACGTTACCTTATTATGTCTTTATATCACCGTACAACTATACAGTATTTTGTGCATTTTGTTAATGACTCAGACATTATTTGGATGGAAGAGTGTGATGTATACGTTAGTGAGCGACTTTGTTATACATGGGAGTCAAATAAGTACATGCGCAGGAAAAAAGTAAGGAAAATGAGAACTGTCCCTGTGGTAGGGAATATTTCTTAAAGATAGAGAATTTTAGGAACCATATTTAGAGTTATCATATTTTTTTCTATAGTTTTGATAATGCTTATGTTAGTGTTGTAGTTTTTTGTATCATTTACATCAAGTGGTAGTTTGAGTGACAAACTGCACTATTAGTCTGTCTTCGTTCATCAATAAAAATTTCACAAAAACAATTGCATGTCGTTTTGAGAATACCACAGATATTAATCTAATATTACTTGGTGCTCGTCAATTTATCTCATATGTATGGTTTATAATCCATAAGCTTTCATCAAAACTTGTTCCTTGAACAAAGACTGTTGTTGTCATGCTGGATAGTCATCTTTGCATTGGCCAAGTTTACATACTGCAAGACTGTTATGGTCATGCTGGGTGGTTATCTTTGTATTGGCCAAATTCAGATGCGTGGACTTGAACAGATGATATCGGCCACCGGGTAAACCTCCTCTCTCAGACCTGGTCATGTAAAATCTCTTAACGTTTTTCGTTAAAACTGTAATAGTCTATGCTATGTTTTCAAACCCCTACCATCATGAGTGTAGGTACAGAAAAACACTCCGCCACGTGTCCGAGGTATATTGAACCAGACAATAAGGAGAATCTCCGAGAAAGATATTATTCATCACTCCCAAAGAGGTGTAAATCGAATAGTCAAATCAAATGTCAGATCTGCCACGAGATAGCACTAACTTGCTCGGAGGGACATTTAGCGAAGTAAATAAGGAGTGCGAGGTATGGATTGCTGCTCAAGAAAAGAAGAGATCTGCGAAGTCGAGTACGTGAAGTTCGACTTGTTGTCCAAGAAATAGAAAGACTCCCGAAGTATATCGAGCGAAGTATGGATTTTTGTGCAAGAAATTGGACAGCTGTCCCCGACCGGAGCCGATCTTTAAGGCGTAAAGGAAGCATAAAGTTGTTCTGGGCGAAGTAAAAAGAGTATTTCCGATATAAATCGGGTTGTATCCCACTATGTAACCCTTCCCTATAAAAGGAGGACTTAATCTTCGTTGAAGGGGTGGAACCTCAAGGAGAGGAGAGAGAGAACATTTGTGAGAAATTGAACTAATTCTTGAGAGTGTTCTTGAGTGGTTTTGTAACTTGGATACTAAAATAAGTTCAATAAAAGAGATCTGTTGATAAACTCATATTAGCTCAACTTTGTGTTTGTCAAACTAGTAAGTGGGTGTAACTATGGATTTTCTGTAGTTACATTTTGGCGCTAGAAACAGGGATCTCAAGTTGAGATTTCAGTCTCACTTGAGATAGTTTGATAGATCTGTTGTTAAATAAATCATTAAGCAAGTTATTACTTCACAAGAGTTGGAGAGCAGTGATCAGGAAAACAAAATAACATCGAGAAAAGGTAGATCTGAGATCTGCTGCCCGGAAGGTGAGAAAGTTAGATCTGGTCAAAATATGGTGAATCGTAGAAAGAAAGTTTATGGGTTTTCCATGGCAAGAGTACCGGAACGAGCAAGGAACCTCATCACGTCAAGAAGAAGCTTGTGTCTAGCAGGAAGAGAAGGAGGAAGGATGGAGAGGGGTGAAACGTCAAATAGAGGAGGGAGACAAGGTAAAATCCAACAGGAGCAGGATGAACGTTATTGAGAAGGATCGATCCATACCGCTAACACCGAAACGGAGGAAGAAGAAGAACCCATTCAGGGAAACGGAGAGGAGGACGCCGGTGAAGAAAATATGACATTAGAGAAGATCAGAGAGGTGTTGCGTTTAGAAAGAGAAAGACAGAGAGCTCTAATGGAACAAAGAACCGTACTCATGAGGCAGAACGCGATCTTGGTACAACAAAATAACCAACTTAATGAAGAAAGGACAGTTCGAGATGTCCGAGATGAATCTGGTACAGGAGAAAACGTAACCCAAGGGGGAGAAATACCACAGGAAGAACAGGGAGGAGAAAGGGGAGAACGGAGGCGGAGGAGTCGAAGGGAAAGCAGCGAAGAAAGGTTGCTGAGAAGAGCTTTGGAGGGAACTAGGTGGGAAGACCAAAGGCGGCGATTTGAGGAAGAAAGAACTCGGGAGGAGGAAAGGATTCGGAAAGAGGAAAGGCGATGAGAAGATGAAAGGATACAAATGGAGGAAAGATCTCGGAAAGAACAAAGACAACTTGAACAACTATGGCAAGAGGAAGCGAGGAAATACGAGGAAGAGGAACAAGAAAGACATAGGGAAGAGATAAGAAGACACAAGGAAGAAGGGAGAGAAGATGATGATGAGCGAGATAGAAGAAGGAGAAAGCGAAGACGATATGAAGGAAGAGACGAGGTTAATCAAACAGTCATGAACGAAATACAGGAGATAAAAGCGTTACTCAACAATCCACGAAGAGGAGGAAGAGTGCAGATGGAAGAGGCAATTGTGGAAGCTGACAAATCGCCATTTTCTCGCTAAGTACTGGAGGGAAGAATCCCAGGAAGGTGTTCACTACCAACCTTCGGAGGTATCTTTGACGGAACGGGAAATGTTGTACAACATCTAAAACATTACACCCTTTCACTAATGCAGTGGGCGAGGTACGAAATAGTACTGTGCCAATATTTCCCATCTAGCTTAACTGGGGAAGCCTCAAAATGGTTTGAAGGGTTAGCGGAAGGTTCAATTTCATCATTTAAAGATTTGCAAAGAATATTCTTGACAACTTACATAAGCAATAATATGTTAAGACCTGGGATAGAAACCTTGTTCAATTTGAGAAGGAAACCAGGAGAAAATCTGCGAAGTCTAATTACGAGATGGAGAACAGTATGCAGTGAACTCGCAAGAAGGGTAGATGAGAGAAATTTCATCCTGGCCTTCGTTAACGCGTTAATACCAACCGACCTCTTGCACACACAGCTTTTCGTAGTTCGAAATACGGTATCGATGAGTGAACTCCGAGAGTATCAGGAGGAGTACGTGGCATTAGAAGAAAAACAAAGGGAGGCTATTGAGGCAGATCCTATTCAGTCCAAGGAAAGAAACTCGCGTCTGCTACCAAGAATAGTGAACGTAATAGAAGATAGCACGAAATATGTGGACGCAGAACCGTTAGCAACAATCCCAGCGAAGTTGGTAGAAGTTTACAGCGGAGACCAAGAGTGGATAGATCAACATCTGAGGTATGTCGACCCCAGACCTCGGAACTATGAGTCCCGAGGTGATAATCCGACGAATTCGCGAAGATACAATCCAGGACAGCAATACGGAGGGAAGAGGCCACAGTTCGAAGACGTAGTATTACCTGAACTTAACACCACAGTCGAGAAGATATGGGAGTCAATTGTTCTGACAGAAGAAATTCCTCCCCAGAAAAATTTTGGGGTGGAAACCTTTTCAAGTGTGAGAAATAATGACTTTTCCAAGTATCATTTTTTACACGGGCATCGCACAGAAGATTGCAGAAACATCCGGCGGATAATACTTCGTCTAATTGAAAAGTGGAAACTCAAGTATTTCTTAGCAGATTCAGGACCCCTACCACCACCACCACCACCACCTCGGAAGGCCGATCAAAAACAAACAAAAATATACAGAATTGAAATCGATAGAGGAACCCAAAGGTTAAATTGTAACTCCATTATTCATTCTGCGAAGAATATACGTAACTTTCATGATAATATGTTACAAAGGGTTCATAAGCGGGATTTTGAAGGAAATGAGATATACAACATAGCAAAGAAGGAGCCATTGGAAGAATGACAGAAAAGAATTATTTCCTTCTCGGCAACAGACGCCCCAGAGGGAGGAGCTTCGCATACAGATCCTTTGGTGATCACTTTGAACTTCGGAGAACATACAAAGTGGGAAGAAAGTCTCAAGAGAAAAAAGAAAATATGGGAAATAGACAGGATCTTGGTGGACACGGGAAGTTCGGTGGATATACTCTTTTATCAAGCATTTAAAACGATGGGTTACCGAGATTCGGACCTGGTGCCGTCAAATTATAATATCTATGGGTTTAACGGAGTGGCATCAAAGCCAAGAGGGGAATTAACCGTGAAGATCTTCGCAGGGGAACTAGAAACCGAGGTAACGGTATGTGTGGTGGATGTGGAATCCCCTTACAACTCTCTAATTGGGCGGCCATGGATACATGGAATCAAGGGAATAGCCTCTACTTACCACCAAGCTATCCGATTTCCAATGCCAAGCGGAATCGGCGAAATAACAGGAGATCAGAAGGAAGACAGAGAGTGCAACGACGAATATGTGCATAACTATGACGAGAAGATAAGGCGGAGGAAAGAACAAAAGAAGAGAGTGCAAGAAGCAAAGAGGGAAGAAGAATTAATGGTATATATGGTCAAAGTGAAAGAAGGGTGGGCTATTCCAAGAGAAATCCCGGAAGACAAGGATAAGCCATTATAGAAATTAAAGGAATTGTCCCCACTCAGAGAACCGATCATGAACTTCGCGGTAGTAGAACCAACACAAGAGGTAAACTTGGGTAGCGGAGATGAAGTGAAAACGGTGAGGATCGGGACAAGAATGGAGGCAGACGAGGAAGAAAACATGATAAAGCTGCTAACAGAGTACCTTAATATCTTTGCATGGGGCATGAACGAGATGCCTGGGATAGACCCCGAAGTCTCTTGTCACAGACTGGATCTAAACCCGGAAATTAAGCCAATAAGGAAGCGAATACGAAAGATAGCAACTGCTTATCACGAGCAAATAGAACAAGAATTACATAAAATGCTGGACTCGGGAATAATAAGACCCGTGAAGTATCCAACATGGATAGCCAACATGGTGATTGTACCAAAAAAGACCACAGGAATAAGAATATGTATAGATTTTAGTGACTTGAATACTGCTTCTCCAAAGGATAGATTCCCACTACCCAATATACCGCAGATGGTGGAGTCTGCATCCGGGTACAAGCGGCTGACGTTAATGGATGGTTATTGTGGATACAATCAGGTACCACTCGCGGAGGAAGACCAAGAGCACACATCTTTCTTCACCCCTAGAGGGTTGTATTGCTACGCGAGAATTCCTTTTGGCCTGAAGAATGTGGGAGCAACCTACCAACGGATGGTCGAGAAGATTTTCGCTAAATGGGTGCACAATAAACTGGAAGTCTACGTCGACGACATGCTGGTAAAAACTAAGGAGTCAGGGGATCATGTCGAGGATTTAAAAGAAATCTTTGAACAGATGAGGGCATACAAAATGAAAATAAATCCTGCGAAGTGTATATTTGGTGTTGAATCAGTGAAGTTTCTGGGGAATATCTTATCCGAGAAGGGAATTGAAGTGGATCCAGCAAAGTTTCAAGCCATATTGGACATGCCATCGCCAGCAACGGTAAAAGACGTACAAAAACTAAATGGGCAGTTGGCAGCTTTGGGTAGATTCGTTTCTAAATCTTAGGATAGATGCAAACCCTTCTTCGACATCTTGAAGAAGGGAGAAAAATTCTCGTGGACACAAGAATGTGAGCAAGCACTGCAAAACATAAAAGAATATCTCATTAACTTAGAAGAAAATGAAGGAGTGGTAGAGATGTTAGATATAGATAAGGAGCGTCTGGATCCCACAGATATACTGAAAGAAAATCATCCAAGGAGATAGGAAATATTTGTGGACGGATCCTCCAACAACGCTGGAGGAGGAATGTGAATAGTATTTACTTCGCCAAAAGGAGCACGGACTGTATTTTGCTTTCGCTTGGAATATAAGGCTACTAATAACGAAACGGAATATGAGGCAGTCATACAAGGTCTGAGGCTAGCCACCGAGAAGGAGTTGGAATAAATAAGAATAACCAGCGACTCTCAGTTGGTAGTCAGGAAGATAGAAGGAAGGTACCAAGCGAATGATGCCGTGATGAATCGATATTTGCAACTTGTGAAAGAGCATTCAAAGATAATACCAAATATAATCTGGAGACAAGTAAGCAGAGATAATAATAGGCATGCTGATGCCTTAGCCTTCATCGCATCAATGATCGAAGATACCTTGGAGAAATACATCCGAATTGAAAGGTTAATACGCCCGTCGGTAACCAACGAGTTGGAAGATGAAAAATCCATAATGGTAATAGAGGATAGCATACCTGACGAATTGGGAGAAGATAACTGGAGAGCACCTATTCACAAGTACCTCGAAAAGGGAGACTTGCCAAGGGATAGATTTGAGGAACACAAAATCAAATGGAGGTCCACAAAATATGAACTAAGAGAAGGAATCCTATATCGGAGGTCATTCCTAGGACCACTGCTACGATGCATGTCACAGGAAGAAGAAGTGAAAATCATGAAGGCAATACATTACAGTGATGCTGGAAATCACAATGGAACTAGATCATTGGCCTACAAAACCAAAACACAAGGATACTTCTGGCCAAGAATGCATAAAGACGCAAAAGGTGTAGAAACAAGGTGTGAAGCTTGTCAAAGATTAGGAAAGAGTATACATGCACCCTCGACGAACCTGAATTTTGTGCTAAGTATGTGTCCATTAGCCATGTGGGGAATAGACATCGTGGAACCATTTGTTGCTGGAAGCTTGCAGCGAAAATACCTGATAGTGGCAACAGACTATTTCACGAAGTGGGTGGAAGCCAAAACAGTGAAGAATACGCGAGATGGCGACATATACGATTTTATACTAGAGCACATAATATGTAGATTCGGAATCCCACTGCAGATAGTCTCGTATAATGGAATGCAATTCGAAGGGGAGAACGTGAAGATGTTATTTAACACTTTTAAGATACAGTCTGCAAAGTCAACTCCGCTATATCCACAGAGTAATGGACAAGTAGAGGCGACGAACAAAATGATAACATCCACTCTAAAAAAGAAGCTAGACGGGCACCTACATAACTGGTGCGAAGAAGTTCCGAAGGTGCTGTGGTCATACAGAACCACCAGGCGAGAATCAACCGGAATGTCCCCCTTTTGTTTGGCATATGAAGTAGAGGCGGTTATGCCTACTGAGATCATGTTTCCAACCACAAAACAGGAGTCTTGGAAAAAGGGCTTGAACTCGGACCTGATCTTAGCAAAGCTAGATGACTTGGAAGAGAATAGGGAGATTTCCCTATAATACATGACGAACTATCACCGAAGACTATCTCGTGAGTACAACAAGAAGGTGAAAGAAAGAGGCTTCATTCCAGGGGAATTAGTCCTGCGAGAGATACCTCCGTACCAAAAGGGACCCGGAGGTAAGCTTGAGACTACGTGGGAAGGACCTTTCATCGTGAAAAGAAGAGTAGGGAACGAGGCCTATGAACTTGCGGACTGTGAAGGAAAATATACAGATAGCAACGGATACATGATATACGGCGAAGCAGAAAGACAGGGTCGCAGACTAGACCATCCATGGAATCCAATTTACATCAAGAAGTATTATCCGTGAGAATCCGGAACTCGTAAATAATTGTTCTCTAAATATATATATATATATATATATATATATATATATCATTTTGTTGACAGCCAGAAAATGAAATGAAGCGTTTATTTTTCGAGCAAGCATAGGAAAGTAAAACAAGATGCAAATTAGAATGTGCATGAATGCAAGGGCCAAAAACAAGACCTCATTAGGAGGCTTCATAAGACCTACATAATATACGTATAGAAGAATACGCGATCGTAAGACCTATAAAAAACCTCTACATAGGGAGGCTGAGACCTCGTGGCGTGCAACCTAGTTCGCACAAAGTGCAAGAGGCAAATGTAAGACCTAATATCAAGGTAGTTAATATCGTGTATCGGTATCATATCGGTCGGGTCCTATACACCTATACAAATGATAATATCTGTTTTTATAGGCGATACATCATTAGGATTTTTTTAATATTTATTATTTATCAAACAAAAAAAAAATGGATATAACCATAATAGAAAATAATAATTGTAGTAACATACTTCAACCTTACAAAATAAAAGGTGGTTAATCAGAGGCTTATATTATCAACAACGAAACCAAACATTGAATTCTGTTAGCCCATCAATATCACATTTACAGTAATTACATCCACCATAATCATATATGATGTTACCAAAATTAGTGGGTTACTTTCTTGAACTAAAAGTTCAAGAAATCATAATCAAAATACAAAATACATTAGTTATATGTCATTGTACAAATGAAACCTATATTATCAATGTACAAGTGAAAACAATATATCGGTCCGTACAGGACGATACACACGTTTTTATCGTTTCTCCTACGTATCACCGATATTTTCAATATCGTATAGATTTTTTCCTATATCTTATAAAAGCCTTTAATATCGGCATATACAACCGATATTAACTACCTTGGTCGCGAGAAAATCTCGGGACATGGCTAACGACCATCAGCTAGGGGAAAGAAGTAAGACCCATCCGCCGGGGGCCCCAATTGGGTAACCACTCGGTAAGGGGTGTAAGAACGATCCAGTGGAGAATAAGATGGCCTGGTGTAGTTCTTCCGCTTGGTCCTAAAACCACATCAACTAGGGTGTGACTTCGTACCCAAGAGCTATATCGGCGAAAGGGAACGAGGTGACGAAATAACTGATACCTAAGCCCAAAAGAACGGGGGTACTCAGAGGGGAAGGGAAGGCACCCTCCTTTAGGGATCTGAGTGACCACAAAAGTCGGCAATATTACGGGGCTGGTACTCATGGGAGTAGGTAGGCCTGTGATATTGTTGAATAATAAGACCTCAATGAGCAAGATAAGGCGAGGTTGATGGATATTCACTTCGCAAGAGTAAAGAGCGCCTGAGACTTCTCCGAAAAGCCCTGGCCAACGGGGTGGGGCATAATAAGACCTTAACTAGGAGGCAAGATAAGACCCCGAACTTATGAGAGAGATGTAAGGCAATACATGAGACCTGAGGCAAAACAAGAGGCAATATACAAATCAAAGCAAGATGCAAGGGCATCACAAAGCTTGATCACACAAATCTTTGCAAGCCAAAGTTTAATCAATCACAAGGCTCTATCTCGTGGTGATAAGTCACACAAATATCCTAAAGAGTATTTCTTAAATTGCGTAACAAATACTCGCAATTGGAATATTACACATAATGATGTATACATTAACTTAATTATGTTATGAACTGAACATTAATAATTGCAGCGAGGTAATAAAAATGCGAGGTCGATCACGGATGGACGGCTAAGGCAATGAAAGTAAGGCCGTTGAGAGATGAAAGCACAAGGCATGCTAAATAAATCCACAAAAGAATAAGAGGCAAGTATATAATTTAAATATGGTTTTATTCTCTCAAGAATTTACTTCCCAATAAGATAAGGGAACAATTACTTCGGAAACACCCAAAGAATAAGAGGCAAGTATATACTTTAAGTAAACTTATTATTCTTTGATTATTTCCTCTGTCATGTATATACTTGGTATAACAGATTGATTCCGAGATATTAGGATGAACTAACCACTAACAAACATGCAGATTACATATATGATGACCATGGTAAGCACAGCAAGCAGAAAAGCCGATATACTAGGGCAAAGGTAAAATAAGAGTGTGAAACCAAGCAGAAAAGCTAAAATACTACCAAGCAAAAAAGATGATATACTAAGGAATGAAATAAGAAATTGTCATTCCCCACAAGCTTGGGAGTGCCCAGATAAAATGTTAAAAGGATGAAGAACTAAAAAGTATCAAATAAACATCAAAGAAAGTGATCAAGGATTGTTGGCTTCTTTTTCATCAAGACTGTCACCGAATCCTCCAACAACGACACTAGCCCCAGCATCACCGATACCTCCTGCACCTTAAGGAACCTCGTGGTGAGGTCCCCCAATGTCTTCATCAGTCTCAGTATCTTCTCTCTCAGCTTCGACGTTGAAAGTAGGATCATCATCGGAGAAGACCTCGAGATTCATGTCAGGAATGTCGATGCCATGGAAATTGCAAAGCTCGGTGACGAATTTCACTTTTTTCTCTTGGGAGTCTCTGTGAGTAAACTTCGTAACTCTCTTGGCATCCTTCTCCATCTGGTCGCAATCCTCGTTCAAGGATGAAAGGCTTTCCTTCAGTTCGGACACCTCCTTGGCCAACCCATCCCTCTGGCGAGACAAGTGCAGAATTGGATTCTTCATACTCACCTCGGATTCTGCAAAGATAACAGGGAAGTGAGAAATATGAACAACAGAACAAAGTGCGAAGCACAATAATAACACCTAGAGCTACCTTCTTTCTGAGAAATGACAGAATTTAAAGTTTTCTGAATGTCGAGGTTAAAGTGATCAAGTCTTGATATTTCTGATTCAAGGAAGATGTGAAATTCAAGAGACGATTTGTCCATGTCTTCACCATGACCAGGCATGGGTTTATTACCATCATGAGATCCTATAACAAGTTTACCACTTATCGGAGGAACAAAAAGATTCTTCTTCGTGGGAGGAACAAGAACTATTTTCTTTCCTTGAAGTCTCTCTAAGCGAGCCAGTACAAAGGACATATCGCTATTTAACTCGCTATTTTCATCTCTCAACCCAGTGTTTTCAGCCTTTAACTTTTCATGTTTAAGTTTTAACTCGGAAAGCTCATTCCTGAGCCTGCGAAGTTCAACTTCGGATTTGTCCTTCCTTTTAATTATCCTATCTTTGTCTTCCTCAAGACGCTTAATCTGATCCATGGATGAGGAGTGTAGGTTACAGGAAGTAGTGAGGGAATTACTGACTCTTAGAAGTTCATCCTTCAAACGTTCATTCTCTTAGTGAAGATAGAAATTAAATTCTTCATTGTTAGAAGACTCATTAGCTAAACGATCAGCCAGGGAATATGACGTCGTTAGCTTTTCGTTCAAGATCTTATTTTCGGATAGATAACAGTTGATCTGGGACAAAAGTTTCGCTTGTTCATCTTGGCAATCGTCCACGGTCGACTTGGATTCTTCGAAACTCATATAATACTTCGCGGAACGGGCTTGACGAAAATAACAGAATAGTAAAGATGGGAATGAGATAGAATTAAAAACCGAGAAGTGGTTAAACTTACTGCTGAGTTCTGGAATCCTCTGATATTTCTTGATAGAGAGATGTTTCTCATCAGCGATATCATTCTTATGATCCTGGATACGTTCCTGGGCAGTCCTCAGATTTTAGCGTGAAATCTTCATCTCCACAAGCTGAGCCATGTGACGGTTGAATTCCTGCGAAGTATTCGAAGTGAGATAGGGATTTGTATATAAATTACGTGTAAGATCGACAGCACTAACCAAGGCCATAATAGCAGCGTGCTGATTGGTGGAGAGGTTTAATGAAGCATTCTGCATAAAGGACTGATCTTGAGCCAAAAACGTGTCAGTGCTGAACGAGATCAAAGACTCCATAGCTGCAGATCTTGTGGAGGGCGCATTCCGAGTTAAAATGAAGGCATTTCTCAAGAAGTTCATATCGGGGGTGTAGTCTGGATCCTCCACCTCGAAGAGTTATCGGGTTTTAGCATTAGAAGGACCGGCAGAGGATTTAACCGGGGAGTCATCCACAGTGATGTGAGGAGTTGGCATCGGGATCTTCGGAAGAGGAGTGGATTATGGAGGCACTTCTGACTCGTTCTTGGTAGAAGGAGAAGGAGGCTTTGCGGGTTTTTTTGGATGAAGGAACATGAGTGATCTCCCCCATGTCGAAAACTCTGCGCCGTTTGTGAGGCTCAGTGGCAGGAACGGATTGAGAAGGCACCTAAAAACAGAAAATTAGTATTTTGAATCATATGAAGACTGAGGCAGCGAGAAGAAGAATGTCACTTCAGAAAAGGCACGGCAGCGAAGTACCTTAGTAGCATCAATAACAGAAAAGCTCTCTCGGCGATCCCGCTTCCTAGAAATACGAGGAGAAACAATAAGAGGCTCTACGAATTCCTCTTCCTACAAAGCATTAAAGTTAGACTTTGAAAATAAAATAAATACACCAAGAACGAAACATGAAATGGGATACCTGATCAGGAACTGGAGATACAACAGTGGATTTCTTGGAAGATCTATCCTTAATCAAGCCAGGAGCAGGCCGTGGATACTAAAAAAAAATGTGACAACAAGAAATTTAGACAAAGGAACGAAAAATAAAACAGAGAAAGTCTAGCGAGCTTACATCGGAGGGTCTCTCGGACCAACTGAACTTCCAAGGTTCATAAGCAGCGAGATCAGCATGACTGTCCCGAGATTTTCCTGACTCGTCAAAGACCCAGACAAGGGGACCCTCAACAATGACTGGTAACATCATCCAGTCTTCATCATTAGTCAAGCGAAGAGAGGGACCTTTAGGAGCTTCCTTTGAAGAGCTGACAGGCTCGACATCCAGGAGAAAATCTTTGGAAGGATCCTTCAGGGACTTCTGATGTAAAGCTATACCCCACTCTTGATACTTCCTTGTTCGGCCCTGGGTCTTGTCAATATAATTTTCCAAGAAAGAAGCAATATTGTAATTGGCTGAGTCGAAATTCGCTGCCACTGTGGGGATTTGAAATAAAGCAGCGGAAGAACGCCTCACAAACTCGTTACCAATCCGAATTGCATTTCCACTCAGCATGAAACTCCCCTGTTGATGTAAGCGAGAATCTCATAAAAAAGAGGATTCTGAGCGTCATACAGAGGAAAGGTTAAACCTTCTCTTAGCTGACCTAAGGTGGAGATCATTCTGGTGGCTGACCATGTCTCCGCCTCAATACAGCGGAAATTCAATTCCATCTGTCTGGTTGCGATAACCGGAGGTGTGACGGAGGAATCCACCGCCAGCGACAGAGATAAACCTAATTTCTTGAAATCGGCTTGGAAATCCTCAAGGTACTTTGATGTAGTGGCAGGAGGAAACTTCTAAGGCGCCATTGTTGAAAGCAAAGGTGATAGAAAAGGGAGATTTAAGAAGAATCGAGAATAGCAGGGAAGAGGAGTGAGTAAAACCTATCCAAAAACGGTATCGGAGAAGAAGGAGTTGATGAATGTAAAGAAGAAAATAGGGTGAGGAAGAAGACTATTTATAATGGACCAAGGCATGACCGGGAGGAGCGGTTACATGAGAAGGGGAATCGGCTGGCAACTGTTGATGGGAATCGTGGGAGACAAGATAGCGGAAAATCCGGGTACGTGGCGGTTACGAATCTAATGCGGGATTATCTTTCCTTTCTTGGTTCCCGCAAACGGAATGAGAAAAGGAAAAATGTAGGTACAGAAAAACACTCTGCCACGTGTCCGAGGTAGATTGAACGATACAATAAGGAGAATTTTCGAGAAAGATATTATTCATCAGTCCCAAAGAGGTGTAAAGCGAATAGTCAAAACAAATGTCATATCTGCCACGAGATAGCACTAACTTGCTCGGAGGGACATTTAGAGAAGTAAATAAGGAGTGCGAGGTATGGATTGCTGCTCAAGAAAAGAAGAGATCTGTGAAGTCAAGTATGCGAAGTTCGACTTGTTGTCCAAGAAATAGAAAGACTCCCGAAGTATATCGAGCGAAGTATGGATTTTTGTGCAAGAAATTGGACCGATGTCCCCGACCGGAGCCGATATTTAAGGCGTAAAGGAAGCATAAAGTTGTTCTGGGCGAAGTAAAAAGCGTATTTCCGATATAAATCGGGTTGTATCCCACTATGTAACCCTTCCCTATAAAAGGAGGACTTAATCTTCGTTGAAGGGGTGGAACCTCAAGGGGAGGAGAGAGAGAACATTTGTGAGAAAGTGAACTAATTCTTGAGAGTGTTCTTGAGTGGTTTTGTAACTTAGATACTAAAATAAGTTCAATAAAAGAGATCTGTTGATAAACTCGTATTAGCTCAACTTTGTGTTTGTCAAACTAGTAAGTGGGTGTAACTATGGATTTTCTGTAGTTACAATGAGTGTCATTCATAACGCTGCAATTATAAATAAGTCCACCATTGCGGCTCTGAATCATGAAAACAAGGGAAACTGAAGCTCATTACTACGTCAGAAAGCAATTTAATTTGAAGACATAGAGGATGACACTCTCTTGATTTTAACTACTGAACTCCTAACTGATGGTGGTATCTTCCAAGTGTTTAGGAGTGAAGCATACCTGACGAGATGACAAGCAAAGAGTACAGATTCGATGGGACCTAGTCTTTTTACCTGCTTGTCTGAGCATCATTTCAATTACAGAACCCGAACGAATAGAATAGAGTAGCACCATTCTCCAAAGACCGAATAAGCCTCAAACAACTATCTGTCCTGAATTTGTCATGGGTAAAGATGTAACCATCATTCCAAGATATCCTACGTCACCCAAACTTTAAATTGGAACTGACATCAGCAATCACATCAAGGTACTGTTCCAACTCGCCCCATAATGTTACGTTAATTCTTTGAATTTCTTTAAAATATTGGCATTCTTTAAATTTCTCGTCGTAGATATCCCAAAACATGACTTGGATGAATCTTTGTGACATGTTCTGCCAAACCAGTGCAAAGCTCCATTGATAAGCACGAATTTTGTACAAACAAGTAACATTAAATCGATGCTTATTCTATTGTATAAGTGAAGAACAATGCAAGGACAGTGAAATCACTGCACCACTGCGTATTTTGTATTTACTAATTACATTTTTTACACTTTACAAGATTAATTAACCCCATCCTCAATCCTAAGAGTTACTATTTCTGGTGGTACACTCTAGTCCAGTCCGGTTGTTTAATAATTGGTGTATGGGAATTTCAATTCTTGAACACAAGAGTTTTTGACCGTTCTAGTTATGGTAATTCAAAGCTGCATGTTTCTTAGTCCTAGTTGTGGATATTTTAAGAAGATAGCAGATAGTTGCTTCAAGTCCAGCAGAGAATGTGCCTTGCCAATTGCCTGATATGTAAGGAAATCTTAGTGCGTGCGAAAGCGAAAGCCACACCGGTTCTTAATGCAGCACATGTTATAATATCATACAGTTGTAAGAGTAAAAATAAGAGGGAGGACAGAACTAAAATCAAAGAACGCTAGAGTGATATTATAAGAATTCGCTGAAAATTGACTTAGTATCTACTTAGTAATAAGAATGAAATATAATCCTCAGGTCAGCAATGTCCTTCTCATCCACGTTACAAATAATTTTATCTCCATCGCTTTCGCCCATATACACGAGCATACATGCATTTGAATATTTTCAAAATTTGAAAGATCGCGCATTACTGAACCCCGAATTTGCCTGATGAAACTCTTCCCCCCAACCGCATTGCTCCTCTAATGCATGCAAAGTTATGTGACTTCTCCAAATGCTAGGTAGGCTCTTATTTTTCTCTATTTTGGGTTGCTTTATTTACCAAACGTACTGATTTTCTTGATCCTCTTTCTCTGTGCAGCATGTTCTTGGTCTCTTACCTGATTACCCGTTGATTGAGTTAAGTGACTCTAGAGATCTCTCAACATAAGCTTATATATTCCATTCGTGGTCTGCGTTATGCTGGATCCTGGTAACGTGACATTTTTGACTCACCGAGTCATATAGAACTAAACAACAATAATTTTCGTCATATGAATATCCCTTGGTTGTTACAAACAAAACTTCACCGTTCTTGAGTTCCCGTAGTAATTTCACATAGCTTATGGACTTCCAAACTACTGGGATCTGGACAAGGAACATTTTAGTCCATGATTCAGTCACATTATAATCCGTCTTCACCCATACTTCAAAATTAGATCTATCATGATGTGGGCTTAATAAAATGCAAAGGAAGCCTCCTAAAACACACAAATTGAGTAGAGCGTACTTTCTACCGTTCATCAATTTAACGCCTTGAGGGGTGAGTGCTATTTCGTTGAAGTTCTTACCAAGGACATCTAAAGAAACAATAGTTCTTGTTTTGATGGATGCAAGTCGTCTGGCTATCCAGTGAAAAGCTCCACAAATAAATATTACTTCACCCATAAGATGCATACTTGTTATATCATATGGAAATATGTTGGGTAAAGTTTTAAATCTATTCGATTCTGATGTATAAACTTGAATTTTACAGCCCTTTCGGTTACTCCTACCATAACACAAAGCTATCACAATCTTGTAATCATTCATTTCGCAATTATAACTAACACCATATGTAACGCTGCATGCTTTACTTTGAACGCTGCATGCTGTACATTTATTTTTTTGTTATAATCCGCTCGTTTAATTTTAACTTTTGGAATCTTTATTTTCTTAAACTCTTTAGTATATGGATTCCAAAGCCAATGTTTTCTGGAATCAGAATTATGCTCTTTCATCAAAATCAAACGGTAACTAGAACCCACAATGTTAACCCTTAGACTACTTTTATGATGATCATTTTGATCCAATACTGTATATATATGCATGTAAAATTCATGTGGATTACCATCTTTAATGAAAAGCAATTTAAACTTTCGCGTTCGAGGATATGTTTAAAACGACTTTCAATAAAGTCATTGCTATTGAATAAGCTGTACCGGTGTTTGGAAAGGCACCTGAATCTACATATTGATTTTGCAGGTTGTAACATCAACAGTATATCGTCAATGATGGTATCTGGTAGATCCGGCAGTCTCTTTCTCGAGGTATTCTTCTTCATAACCGGCCTATGATGATCGTAAAAGCAGATGGAATATGTTTTAGGTTTGGAGTTAACGTCTGAATTCCACCGATGAAAAAAACATGTTTATGGCCCACGGGCGGATGAGCCAGAAGGAAGTGCTTGGACCCAAAATCCGCATTACCATCCTGCACCAACGAGTCCTTTCCCATCCACCTAACATAAGCATTTATAATATCAGCGAGAGGGAGACTACGTAGTGACAGAATATAATTAGCAGTCTTCAAGAAAAAAATTGCACAACTAGGTCTCTTAGGCCTATTCCAATGTACATGCCAAACATCAGATTTTTCCATACATGCACCTACTATGGGCATGCAAAGTTCCAAACGTATATGCATATATGTCAATTATATCGTATAGGCATACACGACAGACTTTGCAGTGAGCGATAGAGGTCCATTGCTTGCTGGTCATTCCAGTGCCAGCGCTAATCATTACATCGCTCGCTGATCTGATCATCTCTTATCAGTTCCACATCCAACAACTACCATTTTTCCTCTCTGTATAAATACCTAATTTCAAACTCATTTCAACTCACACAAGAATTTCTAAATCTCTCTAGAATTTCTCAATCTCCAATTCTTTTCACCATTCTTCCAATTCCTCATAGAACATGGCAGATAATATGAACATAGCTTAGTTCGTAGCAAACGAACATGCTGCCGAAAATCAAAGAGTTGTTAATCATGCCAATGTGCAAAGTGAAATTAGGAGAAGTCAAGTTAAGAGAAGTCAATTTAGGAGGAGATTACCAAAATTCACTAGTACGGAAATTGAATGTATTTGAAAGAATTATATTTCTTTTACTGAGACTTTATTCGGAGATGCATTACATCCCCAAACATTTTTGCAAAAGATTTTGAAATTTCAAGAACAAACAATGAACCTCAACAAACGTGATATTTCAGAGTTGAGTCATCGCTTCACTATAATCAATCAGGAAGTTACTAGGTATGTTGTATTACTTCAGCAAGAAGGTCCAAACATGAGGGATGGTGAAACCATGGTGGAACTTCAACAAAGGTATGTTATAGTGAAACCATAGCTTCATTATAACCCTTAGACTACTTTTATGATGATTATTTTGATCAAATACTATATATATATGCATGTAAAATTCATGTGGATTACTATTACGGTGTTTCAAGTGTCACATAATGATGGCGCATCACAGAGTTGCAGGCCAAGTCAGTGTTCAGCCGTAATGGCGCATTTCGAAGCCATAATAGCGATATTACTGTACAGACTGTTAAGTGCTGAGAATGGCACGATCCCACAGGGACAATGTATTGCAAGTGCAACACTACATTGAAAAGATATTTTGCTAAGGAATGAAGCTTATTGGCCGACACAATGAGGCTTCATTAAGGGAAGGCAAGACAAGGCCAAAGTGACAAATGTAACATGAAATGTTGGCATTGAAGCGTATCCATGAAGTTTAGTTGGCCCAAACTCAAGGATGATGCAAGAAGAGTGAAATAGACTAGGAGTTAGTCTATGGCATTGGTTCAAGGATGGCCAAAGCTTTAACAATGCAAACAAGTTGGTAATGCAAGAGTTGCATTGATGTTGTCAAGCGAATTGGCATAGTTAAGCATATATGACGCACGAGTAACTAGAGTGAGCTTAAGGAGATAGCCTCGATGTTTGATGCTTGAGAATTGTCCGTGCATGAGTTTAGGATGATAAACATGCAATTCCAAGATGGCTGAACGTTGGAGCGTGTCAGAATCCAGTATGCCAGAACAAGTGGCGTAATACGGCTCAAGTGACGGTTACAAGTTGGTTACGAGCTTCACAAGCATGCCAATGACGCGTGATGAAGAGGATCGGTTATAAAGGAGTTTATAATCGTGGTAGAAGAGTTCTAACTGCCAAGAGAACAGGTGTTGGACGATTAGCGCATGTTAAAGGAGAACTGGCCAGTTGGCATAGTAGTTGGCGGTTATGAAACTGCTCCCCGACATAGATGGTTGTCTCTAGCATGTGTAACGGTTATGCACGGTTGGAACAAGCAAAGCTACTGTATAAATAGTCCTAAGGCATGGGAAATTCAGCATCCTAGCCTTTGTTAGAGTAATCTAACATATGTGAGAGTGAAGGTTGCATATATGAGTGAATAGGAGAGTTTTTGGTAGTGAGGGCCAATGTGGTGACGCGACTAGGTTGGCATGCCATTGGCATGGCATGGTTTGGCGTGGCCAAAGTTAGGTTTTCGGGCCAAAAGTCATGAGGTGACTTTAGACGGCCAGGATTTTTTCCTGGGATTGAAGGGTAGTCGTTGATGGCCGTACATCTTTGTTTTAGAAATCCTAATTAGCGCCCTTCACTAGAATCGTTGTCGAATTCTAGTACGGACTCGGATTTTGATTGTATGCCCCTCAAATAAACCGAAAAAGAATTTCCTATCCCCGTACACTGGCATATTTAGGTTTTGAACTCGTTTGGCAGGAGAAAATAGCCCGAAATAAAAACTCAGTAAGAATTCATGAGGGACGGGGGCATGGCCAGGCTAACATGGCATGCCATGGAGAAATTAGGTTGGCATTGCATGCCTTGGTGTGGTTTGGGATCGTGGGTCCAAGGATTTGCCATGGGTGCATGTTGTGGCTAGGGACAAGGCAAGGGCGTCCGGTTTGGCATGGTGTGACTAGCATAGCTAGCTAGGGCTGTGGCAGGGTGTGTTTGGCATGGCACGGCTAGCTTGGGATAGGTTTGGCTTGGCTTGGCGTGTGGGGCCAAGGGTTTTCCATGAGCATATGGCATGGCTAGCTTGGGCTAGGTGCGTGACCAAGATAGGGTTTTAAGCCAAATTCGTGAGGAGACCTTAGGCGGCCAGGATTTGCTCCTGGGATTGATGGGAAACCGTTGATTGTTGCACGCCATAAATTTGGTAGTCGCGAGGGGAAGCCAACATGGTAGCGTGGCTAGGGCGTTTGGCTTGGCATGGTGTGACAAGCATAGCTAGGTCCTAGGCAGGGTGCGTTTGGCATGGCGCGGATAGCTTGGGCTAGGTGTGGTTTTGGCTTGGCATGTGGGGCCAAGGGTTTGCCATGGGCGCATGGCGTGGCTAGGGCCAAGGCAAGGGCGTTTGGCTTGGCATGTGGGGCCAAGGGTTTTCCTTGGGCGTATGGCGTGGCTATCTTTGGCTAGGTGGGCGACCAAGCTATGGTTTTGGGACAAAGGTCGTGAGGGGACCTTAGACGGCCAAGATTTGCTCCTGGGATTGAAGGGAAACCGTTGATTGTTGCACTCCTTCACTTTGGTATCCGTGTGGGGAAGGCCATCATGGTGGCGCGGCATGGGGGCCATGGCGAGATGTGTTTGGCATGGCGCGGCTAGATTGGCTAGGTGCATGACCAAGCTAGGGTTTTGGGAAAAAGGTCGTGAGGGGACCTTAGACGGCCAGGATTTGCTACTGGGATTGAAGGGCAACCGTTGATTGTTGCACGCCTTCACTTTGGTAGCCGCATGGGGAAGGCCAGTATGGTGGCGCGGCATGGGGGCCATGGCGAGATGTGTTTGGCATGGATCGGTCGGTGTGGATAGCATGATTTTCCATTGGCACAGAGGTGCATCTAGCATGGTTGGCATGCTTTGGCGCGGTTGGTGTTTCTGGCATGATTTTCCATTGGCACAGAGGTTTGGCTAGCATGGTTGGCATGCTTTGGCGCGGTTGGTGTGGCTGGCATGATTTTCCATTGTCATAGAGGTGCGGCTAGCATGGTTGGCATGCTTTGGCGCGGTTGGTGTGGCTGGCATGATTTGCCATTGGCATAGAGGTGCGGCTATCATGGTTGGAATGCTTTGGCGCGGTTGGTGTGGCTGGCATGATTTTCCATTGGCACAGAGGGGAATTAGGGTTTTGCTTATTGTAACCCTAATTTGAAAAAAGGTACCGGGTAATTATTTTGAGACACATTAAAGGTTTTTTAGTAAATGCGCCTAGTAAATGCTTTATCACTTAAATGTTGTGACGTCACTGTCTGCTAGGGTTTAGTGTTTTACGATTTTAACCCTAAGCTAAAAATCACCATCAACACCTAGGTTTTTCTAAAACCATTATAGGTTAACGACTTGGAGATTTTATTTGGGATTCGCGAAGCCAGAGCCAACTATTTTTTTTTTGTAGTTACGTGTTCTGGTCTTACTTGTTCTATCGTATTGAGTACTATCTTTTCTAATATTTGCTCGAGATTTATGTCTGATAGGTAAGATATAAAAATTAATCACAAAACTCTTCGTATCGTTCTTTTTGATTCCACAATTAAACCATATATATGTATTGTGAACTACAAAATAATTCTCCCTTTTTTGTCAATATAAATTGGTAAAGGTACGAAAATAAGCGTGATCATAGTGAAATTCTCAAAGAGATCATTCATGACTAAAAGAGAATATATCAAGTTGGTTTCGATGATTTCACATAGTCGAAACTTAGTGTATTCATAAATTGTTTTATAAAGATACAAGATAACTCCTACAATATTCCACAACCGCATTCCTCACAAAGATTTGGCAATTAAGCACAAGTTCAATTAAGAACTCTCCCCCATAAAGTGTCATTCCCGAAGAACACACTAGTACAAAAATCCCTTTTCATCACGGTTTTTTACCGTGACCAAAGGTCTACAGTCACGGTATTCCAATTCTGAGAAACCGTGTCCAAAGCCTGCGAGGCCAAAAGTGTTGTCATTTGGTCACGGTGATTTCCGTGACCAATTTGTATATTTCACCGTGACCAAAATATCTTTGGTCATGTACTTTTGTTGGACACCATGACCAATACCCACAATTAGACACGAATATCATTCTATATCGTGACAAGTTCATGTTTTTAAACACGGAAAACTGACATACACCTTGTCCAAATTTAATCATTGGTCACAGACCACATATAACACCGTGACCAATCTGTGCAATGGTCACGGATCATTAATACCCACCGTTTCTGGTCCAAGTATCCCCCATTCAACGATACTGAGATGTTTGCGACAGTTTTTAAGATTAACATTGTGCCCAGAAAAGTCTTAAAAGAAATAACTAACAATAAATTGATTTTTTATTAAAAATCAAACATTATATCCATGACATAGAACTCCATAAACATATATATCTTACTGTTAACAAGAATGAACAAATAAAAATGAAATCCTTATTTACAATGCTGGTACTACTTGTAATGTTCGATGTAGACCACCAAATATCTAATCACGGAGATGGAAACAATTGTGTGCACATTCACTCCCAACCTAGGCACTTCCATATCCGTCTTACTGAAAGGATGCACTGTATTGATTACAGCTTCACAGGCGAGGTTTCATAATTTTTCCAAAGATAAACACATTGAGATCATAAGAAAAAATCCATCAAAATACCTTTTACGCGAATATAGTTAGTGTGTTTAAGTCTCATAGTGCATTTAAGTCTCTGACAATCTCCATTAGAATCTTGTTGTGCCTAAAATTCAATTCATATTGCCTCTGCATATCTTTACACTTTTCCAGAAGTTCCTGAAACGTAGCCAAATTAGTGTAGTTCACTGTTTCATCAGATTTTCAGATCAAACACTACATCTAAACTTAAGGGTCAAATATATCAACGATAAAACGAAGGAGTAATTTCAGCAACTTCAACTATAAACTTAATGCTCAGACCTGTGCCTGTAGATTTTCATTGCGCATTGTAGGTCTAAACCAGATTGCCAGCCGTTCACAGTACTACAAATCCAATCACCGGAGAAAATAACAAAATTTATTTTGACTATAATTTGTTTCTACAGATCCAATCACCTGGAACGTATTTCAAAGATATTTCCCTCAACGATGGAAAGTTTCTTAAAATAATTTCTAATTGACAACAATTTGAGAATTTTCTTCATAATGTCCTTTTCATGAATAGTCTTACCTAATGTAAAAGAATCATCAATAGTTTCAGACACTTGGTGATTAAACTCATCAAATGAATCTTCGTAATCCATACGAATATTTTCCTAATCAGAATTTAGGTTTTGAATCCTAGCTTCCTTTTCAGAGGTATTCCTTTCAAATACGGTTTCTAAAATATCCCAAACATCTTTAGACTTATTGCATGACATGGATGATCGCATTTAAACCGTCATAATTTTGCTTCGCAGCGAGAAATTCGTCAGGTTCATACACACCAATATCCTTTGGAGCATTTATATTGTTTACTGTAACCATTAGAGAATTATAGCCATTAACAACACAAACCCATGATTCAAAATAACGCGCTTAGAGAAAGGAACACATAGAAATTTTCCACCATAAGTAATTTAAGTCATCGAAGACTGGCGGTACATTTATAGAGATAGCACTTCTGTCCATAAAATCCGATTTCTATGAACATATATAAGGGTGCACAAGAACCGAGCCGGACCAGTGGACCGTCTCGGAACTAGTGGAACCGTACTTGTTTTTGTACCGAACTGAGGAAGGGGGGTACATGTAACGGTCCAAAAAATAGGAACCGAGGCTAAGAAGGTACAGGTACATGGTCCTGCCCTACTCCCATACCGTCCCAGACCGAATGTACTGAAGAATTATAACCATTGGATTTAGGGGTAGTAGACTAATGATAGCCATTAGATTTAGGGGTGGTATATATAGAAAAACTTGGCTTGGGTTTCTCATTTTTTTTAATTTTTTTTTTCGTCTTCTCTATTCCTATGTTAATAATGAAGGTTATATTATGGATCAATTTATTCCTATTAACCTCCATTACAATAAGGAATTAGGTACATGAAAAGATAATCTGGTGCAACTAGTAATTCAAGTTAACATGTTTGATTGTGGCGGAATGGTAATTGGAGTTTCTGTGTTACATAATATCGCTGATACAGCATCATTAAGCACATTCGTTAATGTTCTGCCATACAAAATGGATCCCGGAGACAGTGATATCATTACCATTTGATAGAGGTTTGTCTTCGATTCATCCAAAATTGTTGCTCTTAAAGCCAAGGATGCGAATAATTTACATGTAGCAAACCCGAAGAAGGTGGAATCAGTAACAACGTTGTTATGGCAGTGTTATTCGAAGCTAAAGTTTATGGTAGATTCAAAACCATCCATGATTCCATGTTGTGTATGGTCGTGAACATAGCCTGAATGATGGTTCCTCCATTGCCTGACCATTCTATAGTGAGTCTCATTGTGTCCACACTAGTAGGACCATTGAAAAAAACCAGTTGAAGATGAGTTACATGAATTGGTGGGAAGTATGAGATCCTCCATATAGAAAATCGATGGCGATTACATTAAAGATGAATTTCAACTACATTACGGACTAATTAGCTCTTTGCAAGATGTTGAGGATTTTTTTGGGTCTGGAACCGAGACTAGTACCGGAACCGTACCTGGTACCTCACGTGTACCAAATGGTATCGGAACCGAGGTACAGGGTACAGGTACCGGCCCAAATTTGGAACCGAGGTTAGGGAGGTATAGTTACTCGGCCACGGCAAGAACCGAGCCGAACCGTACCGTGTGCAACCTTAAACACGGACTTATGAGGTCTTAGCGTGTTTGCTTGATGTGATTCCAATTGAAATAGAGGGGGTCTAACAACCACACCTAATATTTTGTTTGGAAATCTATATAGAATAACTCTAATATAAGTCCAAGATAATCAACTAGACAGTCAGACTCAATTAAGGAAATATATCCAAGATTTATATCTCTTTCTCAAATCAATCAGCAAATCAACAAGATGAAATCCGTGAACTGAATGGTATGAGAATAACTTGAATGGTACCAAATACCAAAGTTCAAGTGTCAATCAATTTATATCAACCAAAGGTTCGATTTTCCAATTGATTGAACTACGCACAACTTGTGATATTTTGATTATATAAACAAATATAATGTGGAAAAGAAACAACAGGACTCTATGAACTTGATTCCCTTAGCTGATCTCACCCACAACTTAAAGTTTCTACAACCCAAAGTCAAAGACTTATAAAAAAATTGTCTCCCACATATAAGTTTATTCTAATATTTAAATCGGTTTCCCACAGAAGTACCTATGAAGTTTTGTTTCATCTTTGATAAATCAAGGTGAATAGGAACCAGTTGATAATCTGATCTTATATTCCATAAGAACATCCTAGAAATATCAATCACCTCACAATAACATTTATATCTTACCTATCAGAGATAACTCCAGAGAAAATCTGAGAGAAGATAGTTGTGACGGACCGGAAAATTATGCCTTTGGCGCATCGCCCCGCAGGCCGTAACTCCCCCAGTGCACCTTGATGATGAAGCTATGATCCGGGCCTCATCCCCTGGAAAATTCACGCTTACTTTCCCTTGCGAGCATGCTCATGGAGCATGATGCAGCTAACTCAGCTTTCACACCTTTCCAACTTACCCTTGTCCTGCAAAAGGGTTTATTAAGGAAACCAAAAACTTTCTTAAAACTGCAAGAATGACCTTTTGAGGCCCTAAATGATGGAATTTGGCTAAATTCTGGTGACAATGTGGATCTATAGATCAACATGTCTTGATCTTTGGGTTGTTTCCCATCAATATGGACTCCTCTTGAGCTAAATTACGACACTCGGATTTTTAGCCTCAAAATAGGCTATAACTTGCTCTTTATAACTTGATAGGAAGTATGAGCATCCACTTACTGGCATACAACTAAGCCTCATCAATTTTGGCCACAATCATCTCTTGTGTCGAGCTACCGAGCTTAGATGATATGAGGGGCCAACGTGCTAGACCGGAAATGCTGCAACTCATTGCGTGTGCCAACGTATCCTTCCCTACTCTAAAGGAATCAAGCACAGACCGTAGTTCATCTGAAGGGACAAGCAACTTAATCCAACTCGTTTGCTAGGCCATAGCTTAGCAAAAATAGTAATGGCATGGTCCGTAGGCCATTCCGTCAAAGATGCACAATGATTATGCATTATCGGGTCCGCGCCGTGGCATAGTGATGCCTAAGCATCAAATGCCCTCTCTCAAGGCTACACAACAATAAATGAGCCTTAGGCATCATTTATACACTTTCGGACAACTACCCTTCCCTATATATGTCTTAATGGAATTTCTACAAGTATGGAAAGAAGACCAAAAATCTTTCATCAACTCCCCGCAATCTTTGCGTTTCACTGTCCATCGCAATCTTTGCGTTCCACCGTCCATCGCAATCTTTGCGTTCCACCGTCCATCACAATCTTTGCGTTCCACCGTCCATCGCAATCTTTGCGTTTCACTGTTCATCTCAATATTTGCGGTCCACCGTCCATCACAATATTTGCGTTCCACCGTCCATCGCAATCTTTGCGTTCCACCGTCCATCGCAATCTTTGCGTTCCACCGTTCATCACAATCATTACGTGCAATGATTGCGCTGCAAGCTCAAGGACACTACCCATCTGGCCTAATGCATCATGATGATGCAACATTGGACTTTTGCCAATATGCCCTCGCGATATTCCTTACTTGGCACCAAACATTGGCCCTTTTCCATACGCATCTCACTATGCAAAGAAGCTTTGGATGAAGCTTCATCTCATCCCATGGAGCATCTTTCAGCATGCGCCATGCTAAAAATATTGGGTGTTACAATAGTACTCAATACGATAGAACAACTAAAATATGAAAAACGCAACTACAAAAAAAAAAGGGTCTGGCTTCACAAATCCCTAATGAAGTGTTCAAGTCGTTAACCTATAATGGTTTTAGAAAAACTTAGGTTAAAGGAGAATCGACTCTAGTCGCAACTAGGACACACGAAAGTGTCGGATTAGGATTTCCAGTTGCTAGAGTCCTCCCTTATATAGTCTTTCAAATCAGGGTTGCTTACAATCAAAGCTAGGTAAGCTTAGAAACAAAACATTTAATATTCACCGTTATATAAAAACCTAATTTAAGATTCAAGCTAAGTTTGCTTAAAACCTAAGCAATAACTCTCCACCGTTAGATGGTCTTAGCTTGTTGTTTATAGGTGAAAATAGTTTCTGCTAATTTGGTAATTGCGGGTGTGAAGGTGAGAAATTGTTTAAACCCTAAACAATGTAATGTAAGGGAGTACTTTAGATTCGAAAGATCAATCTGTACAAGTCCGGCCTAATCCAAGAAATATTCGTTCCAGACTTGCTTCGGTCACAAAGAGGAGGAAAATGGGTTTGTTTTAGGGAGGGAAGCAAGGAGAGTGGTGAGACCTGAATAGTTGATTATGGAAGAGCAGTTGGGTTTCTACGACTTGTTATCATAAAATTTAGGAGACCTCACGAGGAGAGCTAAGTAAGTATTTCTGAGTGTTGTCTTGTTCGAATGAACTTGTTGTTCAAATAAAAATTAGTAAAACCTATTTATACAAGTCGAGGTAGAAACGTACCCTGGTCTCATTAAGGAGTGGAGAAGTAAATGGGTGGAGGTGGTAACCGTATGCATGGACTTGATGTTCCATAAAGTGGTTAACGCATGAAACTGTTAACGTTATGGAATTGATGTTCCATAAGGTTGTTAACTCACGGCTTTATGTCCCATGAACATTTCTCACATAACTCTCGTATTTACTAGGCACCTCACCCTTATGACACTTCCTTATGAAGGACGTAATGTACGCCGCACATTGTAGACCACCAAACCAATACCCAAAAAGAATCCCCCATTTTGTGTTGATGTCTCGAATGCTTTTGGAAAATATATAACACATTGTTGCGGCTTGGAAAGTCACTACACCATATTTGCATATTAGTAACAAAAATTATCAACAGCTCTTACGCAGTTCCGAATTTACAACTGTATTCGCAACAACTCTATTATTAGCAAAAGTTTTTTGCAGTTGCGAAATTTGCAATTGCGATGAGCCGTTGCGAAATTTTGAGCTCTGTTGCAATTCACAACTTCTGCCCATTTCACTTGTGCTGCCTGCTTGTGTGCAAAGTAACGCCAGCATTGCACATGTGTGATGAGTTTGAGTGGATGGAAACACTATTTTTGATGGTTTGGATTTGCTCTGAAAAAATGGACGGTAAGAGATCTAATGTCTCCCCCAAACCTATCATTTATCCCCAAACGAGAGAGAGAACATATTATTCTCTCCGCCTCCTATATTATTCTCGTTTCTATATTTCTGCTTCTCCGTCACCATTTTACTCTTTGCTTCACAAAAAAAATTCGTCTCACTTCTTTAATAACCAAAATACCACCACCATGAGCTAAGATTGAGAGAACAATATCAATACATACCATTTTATCTTCCATCTTTCTCTGAAACCCAGCTGTAATTTCAAAGTTAAGGTTTTCAAAAAGCTTGCGCTTTGACCTAATTCGAGATTTGGGTTCTTAGATCGATGCAGTATGACACAACTGACATCAGTATCTTCTTCCTTCTCTTATTCTTATGGAGCTATGGTAGTTTTATCGGTGGTTTGTCATTTGATTGGTTGTAGGAGAGAAGGAAGCGGTGGTGGATGTGGGAATTCAAGAGTCGAGGTTAGTAATTTATGATCTTGATTGATCTGTTTATTGATTCCTCTGATGAAATTTTCCTTTGATTTATCAATTGTTTTGAATTTTAGGGTTTCTATTGCTCTTGGATTGTCTGGAAGGTGGTGGTGGAGGAGATCGGGGAGGCCGGGAGGGGGTGTTGGTGGAGAATATCATGGAGGTGGTGTTTAGCAGAAGGGATGTTGATTTTCTGCAGGATACTATGCTCGGATACTCTCAGGAACATATAGGGCTGTTTCATCTTTAGCCTTTGTGGAGATTGTTTTACTGTATGGATAGCTAACTCCCTCTCTATGTTTTTGTGATGAGCATATGGTGTTTGATGAAATGACTTGATAAACTCTGTGTTGTGTGTGTATGCTGGCTGTTTGATGAAATGACTTGTACTATATGTGAACAGTAGAAGTATGCTAGATGCTATCAAATGGGAAGCTATGACGCCATCATCAACTTCACTTGATGAGGGTGCTTAAATATTGATTTTCATATGTCTCTATTCTGCTCTCCAACCTGGTCTTCCTGCTGAGGAAGCACCTCTCTTTGCTAAAAATTAATTGTCTAATGATATTTTAAGATACATTGAATGAGTTAAGCTACATATTTCATACCTTAGAATCCGTAATCAACAAATCCAGTGTTTGATTCTTTTCTCAACTTCTTAGTTCCTCTATAAAGTAAGTTTTTTTTATCTCTTTCTTAGAAACCCCAATTTTGAATTTTTATACTGATTTGAACGGGTTCTGTTCTAGTGAAGATTTTTGGAGAAAGGGGGTCTGTCACTTAGAACAAACACTACTGAAGTAGGAGCACAAAGCAGGTTGATATCTCACTTAGCCCGAGGGTCAGTTCTTTGGTGCCTTCAAAAACTGTGGCTATAACTGATCAAGATGGTTTTCCTATTATAAAATCAGCTGCTGGTTAATCTGATTTTGACACCCCAGCAGTTATTACCAAGGTTGTTTATTCATTTCTTGTTTGGTTGTGCAATTTTAGTATGAATAGATATACAATTTGACCTAGCTTTGAATATTTTGGCTGGGATAAAATCTATTAGCGGAGAATGGCCTCACTTACACTCTTGATCAGGTTGTTGTTAGTAATGGTTCCAAGTAGTGTATTTTGCAAGCTTTGGTTGTAGTTTGTTCGTCAGGCGATGAGGTGCTCCTTATAGACTGTTTTGTAGTCCTTCATTTAGTATTAGATATATTTTTTGAAATTTGTAGTCTGTTTTTTTACTCATTTCTTCTTAGCTTTGCAGCCTTCACTGTATCTTAGTTTAAATCACTATTATTATACTACAATTAACTTTTTCATTGCAATGGGACAATGGAAGGATTTATGTCATACAAGCAACAAGATATATATGAAATGGATGTGATTCTGATACTTCAAAACAATCCTAAGAGTCAGAAGCTTGTTGGATTTATGAACTTGTGGATATTCCACGTGCCTGGTCTTGCAAACTAGCTGGCAGCTTGGAGAAAGCTAATTTCAAGGTGTGTTTCTCATTTATAAAAGTGAATTAAGTCTCATAGCTAAGCCTGTGAATGTTGTTCTTGTAACCTTTATTATGTTTGTTTGTTTCCCTTCGCTGATTTTTGTATGTATACTTTCTAACCTTTAGTTCATTTGTATGTTTTCATAGGTAATATTGTTGTTTCTGCTTTGGGAGTTAGGATTATACATAGTTTTCACTTTGTTAAGAAATAAATTTTAGTTATATTGCTTATCTTAGGCTATACACATTTATAGTGATGCATTTATTGATAATTGGGTCAGTGGCAACATGTTGACTATGCATCAGAAGGCATCAGAAGAAACATCGAGAATGCATATGTTATGTTTCGGACTGTACAATAATAAAGATGTGTTTTAAGTCAGGAATAATGATACCGGTGTCTTGCCTCCTAAGAATCAACTGGGAACCTGCTGCAGTGCTTTCGCGTGTGCATCCATTAATCAATGAGGGAAACTGCTGCAGTGCTTTCGATATGAGATATATGAGTGACTAGATAAGTGTTTTAAAAATTAATCTGATGTATCATAATTTGTTTTTACATGGTGAGTTATTACTTAATTTGTATTAGTAATATGGAGTATATCTACCTCTTGGGTAGTGAAATCTGGAATGGAGATGCAAGCAGAAGCGAAACGTAAAAAGCGAGCTCAATTTCTTGAGTCAGAATTCGAAAACTTCTATTGGTAAATCATTTCAGTTACTTGGTTTATTAAATATGCAATTTATAACTATTGTTCATGGAAGTATATAATATAGGTAGTTGCATAGTTAAAACTGTAGTTACATGTTGCAGATGATTGATAACATGGTTTTGGAACTCGACAGGAAGAAACATGACGATATCAATATGGAGGATGCAAATAAAAGCTCAGAGATGTTCACTGCCAAAGGAGTCAAAGAAAGAGTGCTCATGGAGGCTGAAGAAAACAAATCAAGAGTGGTAAAGGAGGTTGAAGATATGTTTTTACAAACAATATCTACCTTCCTTTTTTTTCTTCTTGGGGTACGATTAGTGGTGTTGGTTATCGCTTATGCCAAAATCAAATCAAATCTTTCACGGTTAATCACATGGTATATTTATTGAGTAAATATTACAATACACTAACAATGACAATTATCAAAGTGCAGGTAACCGGTAACTTGAAGCAACATATGGAACAAAGATATATCTCAATCTGATGAATATCATGCATACCTTTTACCTGTATGTATTGAGAAGAAGTAACAGTTTTAGCAGTTAACTTACCTTGTGGTTGTATATAATTAGAATTTTTTATTATGAATCTTGTGATCCTTTCTAAGTTATCAGTATGATTAGATAAGAATCAAGCTTTCTAGGCCTTGATAATCACTGCTTCATTTGATACCTTGTGTATTCTTTTGTTCTGCATATGAAAGTGAGAGATGCTCTAAGTTCTACTATGAGGAAGCAGTGTTGAATTGCTTATATGCAAAATGTTAGTGTTATTCTTTCGTTTCTGTTTATTTGAATGTTAGTCTATGATCTTTTTTGTGGCTGATTAGTTTGATATGCTTGACTTGGCTCATTTGTTGTTTTGTTCCTTCACTTTTGCTGACAAGGCATTCCTTGCGTCATGGCATAGCTGGAGAAGTTATGTCATAACAGAAGAACCGAGTTTCTTTGAGGTTAGATGTTTATTTGAGAAGTTTCATTGTTGTTAAATCAGCTAGCATGTTTTATTCTTAATTGTGGGGATTATTCTTAAGCTAAACTATGTAACATATCATTTATCGTCTGATAGTAGTGTAAAGGATCGTTGATTTGAGAGACTGCCATGTACTCACTAAGTAACTTATCACTACAAAAAAACTGACCAAAGGCTACTTGACCAATGGTAGTGGCAATTCAAATCTTTAGTTTCCAATCACTTTATGCAATTAATGTTAGTTGCCCGGCCTTAGTGGCGGAAGAGGGTATTGCCTTATGTTTAAAGAAACAAGTGCGTAATGGTTAGTTGCTCGCCATATCTAAAGCTACTGGTTTGGCTAGTTGACCAACAGTAGTCACTTAATAGGTAAAGCCACTAATTTGTGTAGTCTTCAGGTTATTAGAGAAAACATTAAGGCAACAACAATTTTTTAATTGTTTAATAGATTTTGCATTTATAGACTTATCTAGTGGCCAACAACATAAAACCACTGGCTTTTGTAGTAGTTATTTTATATGCCTAATCATTTAAGACACTAATTTTTTTATAGTTGTTCGATAGGTTACAAATATATTAATTACATGCATTTGAAAAAATACATATGCAACTAAGTTATAGTGGCCAAACCTTTAGGCTACCAGTATTTCTAATAATCTATTAGCAAAATGGCTAAAAGCTACCAACATCCCAGCAGTAGTAGCCAAATCATACATGTGAAACCAACTTGGGAGTGCCTAAACTTAAAGAGACACTAATTTTCTAGTATTTAAATAGGTAGTGCTACTAACATCTCAAACGGACCGATGAGAGGGATGATTTGGGTTTAACCAGTGCTACGGATCAGGGCCTGGAATAAAGTCAATCCATAAAAACTTTCCAAATTAAATGTTAACAACGAGTTAATTGAATTTTCATAAATAATAAATACTAAAAAAATATATATACCAAATATAAATTTTTATTCAATAGCATTCATTAAAAAAAAAAGTTTCCAAACAAAAAAATCAAGAATCCCACCCGAGATATCTGGACCACAAGACCAAAAAAAAGAAAAAGTTCCAAAAAGAGATTATAAATAACAGAAATATTAAATGCATCTAAACCTCAATCTATTGTTCTTCGTCATCCTCTTCAAGTTCCTTGTATCAATTCTCCTCATCACCTTCTTCTTGATCATCTCTAAAAGCCTCATCCTCCTCTTCAGCTTCTCTATCACTACCTTCAAAGGCATCTCGATGTTCATGAATTTGACTATCGTGCATATCGGCATCTTCTTCTTCATCATCATCATCATCATCATCATCTTCCGCATCATCTTCAGATGATAATTCCATAGATGGCATGCCAACTTTAACAAGATATTCATTCAACAACTTCTTTGTCGCTTTCGGACCTATTTCTTTCTTAAGACTTTTGTTTTCCTGTTCCAAGGATGCCATTCTTACTTTTAATTCGGCCATTTCTTCTTCTTTCTTCTGGTATAAACTGTAGTTAGTTGGATGAGCCTTGCGACGCCGTTTACCCTATCCAGCATTACGAACTTTGTTAAATATCTCTTCTGGAGTGTCATTGGTTTCTCCTCAATCTGCGGCTTCCTTCATGGCCTTCATTTTTTCCTGCACATTAAATCAAAACACAAATTAATCACAAAGACAACAAAAGGTTTCAAATGAGTTTGGGAAGGAAATAACAAGTTTAAGGAAAAAAAGAATACTGACTACATAAAGTAAAATTACAGAATAAAGAACCTACTGAATGTGGACACTATTCACAAAATTCCCAGAATAAAGAACTGTACTTATTCACTAAAATTCTATCAGGAGCAGTTTTCACTTAAATGATATAAAATGCTGCATAAATCATAATTTCTTAAGTCTAACTATAATTAGATACATATCAAACATGTTTCATCAATATTATTTCATACACTCATTTCTTTGCATTTAGCGTTGATTTTCTTCTCAGGGTCATGGATTCGTCGGAAGAAAGTCACTGGATCACAAGGCTGTCCGTCTTGCAGCTTTGAAATGGAAAACATCATCATATAAAACTAGTAAGATATCATGTAATAAACTATATAAACAATTGAAGCAGGCATAATACATACTAAATCGTATTGGGTACTAGCAAAACTTTTGTTGCCATTGCTGTGGTTGATACCGTTTTGTTGCTTCGCAGCCGCAGCATGACGTCCTCTTTCAGAATTTGTCTATCGCATCAGATAAAATGCAAGTTAATATGCAGTGAAGTATAAGAGTGCGAAAATATATAATACTACATGTTAATCAAAAATAACACACCCCAAATCTTCAAGTTCAATCTATATAACTTGTGTAGTGTTTTTCAGTTCCATATCATACCTAAATGTCGACTTCCATGAGTTCAAAAAAAGAAAGAAAAAAACATCATAGTAAACAGTAAGCAAATATATATACCTTGAACTGATCGGTGGTGAAGTGATTACACATGTGAGCCCAATCATGTTTGTTGGGGAAATTTTCGGGAGGGTGTGCCAAAGCCTTCAGGTGGCCAACAGATGCAGCAAACCCATCACCCCCTGCTGCTTTGTATTTTAGATGAAGTTTGTGCATGTATGCCTTATAGGCATCCCTCATCACATCTTTGATCGCTTTCACAGCTACGTCATCATCAGGAACGAGGATAAAGTGGTCCTATATGTCCGAAAACAACTTATTAGAGACAACAATTAAAGGAACGGAAATTCCAAACAAATAAGAAGTAACAAAATTGAATTATATATATACCCGGACATTCTGGATAACTCGGGTAATCTTCTGCTCAGGCATATCATCAAATGTATCATATGTTAGTGGGAAATTGTACCTTTGCCTTACCCACGTCCCAATAGAGTTTATAAGCTCATGTTTAAAATAACCACAAAAAGTTTCTTCAAAAACTGGCACGCTTACTTTCTCCTTCCCCCTCTTGGCAACCGCAAGATTAGTCGTTTTCTTTCTTGTGGTACGTTTTGGTTGACCTATTTAAGAAAACAAATATAGCATAGAGGAAATTATTAGCTAGCCAGAAGAATAACAACATTAAAAAACAAAATACCTCTCACATAAATATACCTTCTTGCAGTGAATTGTTAACTTCTTCATTATTTGCTATAGGAGAATTAGACGCTGATCGCGATGGTTTGGGTTGCGAAGAATTATGGTTTTCAGCTGGATAATAACGTAGACTGTTCCGTTTCCGTGATCCGTGAGATTGCTGTGAAGCTGAACTTCGAAGAGCATTATGCTGTGATTGATGAGATACTGAACTTTGAATAGATTTTTGTGTTGATCGATGAGATGGCTGAATAGATACTTGTGTTCGATTATTATACAATTGATTTGAACGTTGCTGTATTTAATTTTCTGTGGAAGGTGGTGCAGAACGGCGACCTTGAGTTCTCATAGGGCTATGTAGACCATTATATTCCTTCTCCAAATTTCTGTGTACTCCTGTGCGGTTTCCTCTAGGGGATCTCCTAGGAGTTACCAGAGAATCATTGTTCAGAGGTGATTCGATTGGCTGCAACCCACATGTTATTCCACCTTCCCTTTCCTCATGCACATGTGACTCAATTAGTGAAAGACTTGGCAGCACTGGACGTGTTTTTCCACATCCCCTTCCCTCATGCACCGGTAACTCAATTGGTGCATGGCTTGGCAGCACCTGACATGTTCTTCCAACTCCACTTCTGTCATGCATTGTTGACTGAGCTTCTTGCAAGCGACTACTAAGGTCATTAATTTGGTGTTCTTGTCTTTCCCTGATTTGGTCTCCTGTAATATGACATTTAAGTAAGGCATACATATCAATTTCTAAGGAAGAATTCAAGAGACATTTGAAAAATTCCCAACACTCTATTGGGCATCAATCAGCAAACAACTACACTGTACTATTACCAGTGGCAGAGCCAGGTTTTTCGAACGAGGTGGGATAAAAAAAAAAATTCTATCCCACCTCAAGTCGATGTCCATCACATACCTGGCCTACATAAGATCGTGGTCAAAACTTGTAAAGTTGTTATAACATTTGAATGAACATGCACATGAGAGAATATGAAAATAGTCACGGCCGTGGGTGTAAAGATGAATCTCTAGCTAGTTGTATCCATATCCATTTACAATAAGCATTAGTTAATAGAAACGGAAGAACGAAAAACGATCGAAGAAACAACATTAACAATAGATACATAATTCAACAGCAAAGCAACATGTGTCCGTTCAAAATTGAAAATGTTATTACGAAAAGGAGATTTAGATCCCAAAAAAAAAAATGGTTAATTGTTTACCAATAAATTGAGACTGTTGAGCACTGCTTGGATTTCCTCCCTGTCGTGTGTACATTGGATTCACAATGGCAGCTGGGAGAGCTTTCACTCCTTTCTTCCGTGCCTTAGCTCCTTGCTTCTGTATTTTTTGTTTTTTCGAAGTGGATTCTGGAAAACAGCCATGCATATTAATCAACACACGGCACAAAAAGAAAGTTAATACCTCCATTAAATCATAAAGTTTATTCTTAATTTACCGTATTTTCGACGTAAAGCGGCATCCCCATAGAATAGGCGGGCGTCTGGAGCCATATCTGATGAAATCAAAACACCGAAGATTATTGAGTTCGATATGAATTCTTTAGTGAATAAACATATAAACAACTTAATGTCTCTTGCAATCTAAAATTAATTTGTAGCACAAAAAATCCACAGATATATACATGTAACAAAAACTAAGCCTAATTAAACTAAACATGAAGCACACAATTCAACAACCATTCGATCAGTTAGATAGCTTTTTTCATCATACATCCTTCCTTAGCAAATACTGCCTAAAATATTTGAAGAAAAAATTGTACAGTCCCATGTCACACGAACACGACATTTCTGCAGCTGTAATGATAAATGGTTTTATACTACAGTAACGAATTTAGTAGTCCCGAACACTGAATCTGGGTATCCCTCAATTTATAAGCTGCATATACATGAGAGACTGGTTTTCACACAATTCATAAAAATCTATATATTCCTTGTAAACCAGCTGCATAATTGAGAAGTATTCAACAAAAATAATGAACGGGGATGAGATAAATCATCAGTTGGCATATTTTGAGCAAGTATAATTTGGTAAGAATTCCAAACAGAACGGTCTGACACCAACAATACCGGTCGATTTTGACCACAATTGGAAAAAGAAGTGTATTTTTCGGGAAGAGTTGCCATATGTGAGCACAATTTTGTGTTTCCATAATCTTGACGTGATGCACATTGAGAAAAATATCTTGGAAATTTTGTTGGGAATGGTAATGAAAGTATAAGGGAAGATAAAAGACAATATCAAGGCCCGTTTTGATCTCAAGGATATGGGAATAAGACCGGAGTTACATCCGGAAAAAAAAGGAGAAAAATTTGTGATGCCACCAGCTATGTATGTGATGTCCCCGAAGGAGATGGATACTTTTTGTAGGACTTTGAAGGATATCAAGGTTCCCGATGGATATTCATCAAATATTTCTTGTTGTGTTAATGTTAAAGATCGAAAGATTATGGGTCTAAAAAGTCATGACTGCCATGTGCTGATGGAATGTTTACTGCCAATCACGTTACGAGGATTACTTCCTGAGGATGTGTATGACGCAGTGAGTGAGCTTTGTATGTTTTTTAAAGCGTTGTGTACACAGGTTCTCAACATAGCGGATCTGGACAAACTAGAAGACAGAATTACAATTACTTTGTGCAAGTTGGAAAAGATATTCCCCCCGGGTTTTTTTGTCATGATGATGCATTTGCCAATTCATCTACCACAGCAAGCAAAGGATGCTGGTCCAGTTCAATATCGTTGGATGTACCCGATTGAGAGGTATGGTTTAACCACTTTCTGTATATTCTGAATTTTAAATATTAATGTTGATCGATAGTTTCTTACACTAGTTCAAGAAAATAAATATGCGACTCTTAAATACTTCACACATTTTTTTCTGTACTTTTTGCAATTTATATTTTTACATTTTTACTTAAATTATAACCAGTGAATTCTAATAACAATTACATTTTAGGTATCTGCGCAAGTTAAAGTCTTATGTGCGAAATAAATCATGTCCAGAAGGCTTTATGTCTGAAGCATACCTAATAGAAGAGAGCCTCACTATGCTTATGCGTTACTTGAATAGTACTGAGACAAAATTCAATCGAGTCTCAAGGAATGAGGATTATGAACAGCCACCCTCACGTGAGAAATTGGTCGTTTTCAAACAATCTGGTCGGCCCGTTGGAGCTAAAACTTTTGGAACGCTTGAGGATTCAGAGATGCAACAAATCCAACTTTATGCTCTGCAGTATACTGCAGAAGTGGAGCCATAAGAGAAGTATATACGGTTTTTTTTATTTTACAACCAATAATCTTTAAATTGCGTCAAGTTCAGTAGTTAACTATGTTAAGCATTCAACTTACAGTGAACATAGAGAAGAATTAAAAAGGCGTGGCATAAGGGATGCTGACGTTGAAAGAAGACACAACAAAGAATTTCCTTTTTGGTTTGCCAGCAAAGTAAGTACATTTATATATATTCAAACAAAATACATGATTTTAGGATTTCACAACCTGAATTAATATATAAATATATATGTGCATGCATAGATATATCAACTGCACAAAAATAGTCTGGTAAGTGATGAACTCTATTCGCTGAGTCAAGGTCCTAATAAAGAGTGTTCGTCTTTCAACGGATACATCATCAACAGGTTCAGATTCCATACAAAAGCGTGGGAGATGCGACGGAAGACACAGAATAGTGGAGTATGTATAAAGGGAGGGGAAGGTGAAGATGATGATATGAATGATTATTATGTAGTGGTGTCTGAAATTATCGAGGCACGCTATTTGAACCAATTACGAATTCTTTTTTTCAAATATGATTGGCGTCCGGTTGCAAATTAAGGTGGCTCCACAAGAGTTATCTATGGATTTACTTGTGTTAATCTCAACAGAACCTGTTATGCGAATGAACCATTTGCGTTAGCGCACCAAGCACAGCAAGTATTCTATATGAAGGACATAAAGAATCGGCAATTGGAAGTGGTTATAAAAACACGACCTCGCTGCTCTTACAACATTCCTGAGAAAAATTCAGAGGAAATTATTGCACCAGAAAACTCGAGTTCTGATGAAGCATATCAAGAATGGTATTCAAGTTATTCAATAAACGATCTTAGACGAGTGCCCCAACAAGATCACAATGAAAATTTGGTTTGGGATAGGACTGATGTTCCACCAGAAACCATAAGCCATGAAGAAGTAATAGCTTCCATCCAAAGACAAGAGGAGGAGGAAGCTGATAGTGATGCAGTTTACACCACTGATGAAGACGATGACTTTGAACTTGGAGATATGGGATTCTGATAGCCTACAATTGGGGAAGGTGAAGTTTATGCGCTGAATTTCAATATAGTTTTTCTTAATTTGCAGACTTTAAATTCTAATATCAGTTATGCATATAATACTGATGTCACGAGATGCAGTTCCCATGGGTGGTAGATGGTTGCAGTCAGAGTTGGTTTGTTCTGAAATGCAGTTCAAGTTAATGGAGGCGATTGTAATTGGATGAAGGTGCTGAGACGGAGAAAAGGCATGTTGCCACCATGTTCCTGGATGAACAGTTGAGAGCCACGGAGAATGTAGACTAGTTGATGTTATGCTGTAGATGAAATATAAATGAACCAAGTTTGGGTTTTGAACTTAGTCAGAATCTGGTGTTGGCTCGAGCTTTGAGTTTATCCAAAGATTGAGATGCAAAGATAAAGTTCAAGCACGAGGTGGTGTTGTGGTCGGCAGCAGTGGGTCTGAATTGAGAGATCCATTAGCTGGTTGGGGCTATGATCAGTTTTGCTCGACAATGAAGCTACGGTGAAGGTTCTGTAAGTTGGACGAGAATGGAGATGGAAATCATTGCAAGTGCTTACATATGCTGTGCTGGTACCTGCAATGGGGGTCTGGCAGTAACAGTTGTGGTTGGATTTATGAAGCTCGTTCTGTAGTTGGATGGTTTTGGCAGTAACCAAATAACGTTGAGAAGATGGATAAGTTGGTGTTGTTGCCATGTTTTGGAGACAGGTGATCATGAATAGATTAGAAGACCAGGAAGAAAACACTCGAGTTTAGATGGACGGACAAGAAGGAGTTGGATTCATTAATTGTGTACTGGGCCTAGGAAATTCTGTTGGGTCATAGTCGAACTTCTCCAGCAGCACCTATCTATTTAGGAATCGAGAAGAACAAAAACGTTTTGGGGAGGTCGACGCCAGTTGGGAGGCGGCTGGCTACAGAGACGTGAAGGAGACACGAACAAGGGATTGTGTTCTTTCGTTTTTTCCAATTCCATTTCGATTAGCTAGTGAAATTCTAATATATTTGTTTATGGATTTTAAGAAAGCCATGTCTTGCTAATTATTTTGTAACTAGGGTTTTTATGGATTGAAACCACTTTGGGTATAAGGCTAATTTCAATAGATTATATAGCGTGAGACCATTATGATTTGGATTAATTAATTTTTGAATAATGTACTTGATGGATGACATCCTTTCTAGTGTCTGCGGAAAAAATGACATCCTGGAGGCTGCTTGATGGATCGATTAATGGAAGAGGACTTGATCCACTTGACTTCGAGATACTTGAAGATAGTTGTATGATTGCACTCGATTAGGCCTAGAGTTCTACTTTTCTGAGTTAAAAGACAATGTTGCCTTCAATTGTGGTCGATTATGCCTTCCAATTCTTATTTCTTGTAAGCTGATTGATTGTACGGGTACAAAAATTTCCGACAGTCATTAATTAATAATAAAACATGGGATACTTGTGTTGTATGTCAATTTTATGTTTATCAGCTTAGTCACTCCCTCATTCAATTAGTTACTCTTCTTAGGTTAAGCTACTAAGATGCTTAAGTCGGTTCCCAAAAGTAGCTCAATGTATATTCCTACTGTAGTTTGCATGTTTAGTTCCAAAAGGTTTAATCAACTAGGTTTACTGGTAGTTGCATTACTTCGGTGGCTAAATACATGATTAGGAAACTCAAGTCTTGATGTTGGTTTTCTCCGAGTGGTTGAATGTCTAAAGCTACTTGTGCATATTTTTAGTTGGTGCACCTTTATTGCTAATGGGTTTTAGAATCTATAGTTGCTCACAGTTTAGTGGCTTAAATCAATAAAGAGCCCCAGTTGCCTTTCCTAGTGGCTTAAACTGTTTAGGCAGCTAAACTTTTCCTGCTGTTGCAATTTTTTAGTAGCCTTTGGTCAGTTTTTTGTAGTGTATGATGATGATTCTATGGTTAATAGAGTTACCCTGGTATGAACCAACACTAAAATCTGTTGGTTCATGTTTATTGTTGACACATGGTTGTATCAAGTCTCTACATTAATATTGTATGACATATTGGCTATTTCACTATTGTTTACTAATACTTCAGATACTTTCTTCCCTCTTCTATTTTTTAACTTGTAATAAAAAATGAATTACTATCTGCACATAGCCTCATTTAGCACATTTTCTTATTGTCATGTTTTTGACCCCTCTGTGTACCGTTGACTTCCAATCTTGTTTGTTTCAATTTCTAAAGGTTCTGAAGAATAACTCTAATGTGGCTGAAACTGGTTCTTTACTGCATTTGATGAAACAATTATATAGTTGGCACGATATGGCCAGAAGGAGCTAAAATCTTGGAGTCCATTCCATGAAGGCTTCAAGACAAGTAGTGGGGAGTGAATATAAGATTGCTCAAGTATTTTTGGAGGTGTAGTGTGGTGATGATACGACAACAAATGAGAGTAAGGAATATTTGCAATGTTTAATTTAGAAATCATGAAAGTAATCTGAAACATAAAAATCTATATAGTTGAAGCTTATACATTGTTTAACAATGATCTGATGAAAGCTTACCAGAATATTGGTATCTAGAATAATTGAAATCTCCATGCTTTGATATGTTGTATAATTTTAGTAAGGCTAGTTTTTTCATTCTTGTATATGTAACGTTTTCTTTATATGTTTTCAGTGTTTTGGCCCTGAATTCTGGCCTGAAATTTTTTAGCAACGGCTGCAAACTATTACTAAATTTAGAACCAGAACAATAAAATAGGGTCCGGCTAAATGGAGCCGTTCTAAGTTTTTTTGGTTATAAATTTCGCAAGTGCTGCATAGCTGTTGCGAATTTTGAATTTTGCAACTGCTTGAAGCTGTTGCGACAAGAATATAGCCACAGCAGCAAGATGTTGCTAAATATATTCGCAACAGCTGAAACCGTTGCAAAGTCAAGGAAAAAAACAGTTAGCTGAACCAAAAACCGTTGAGAAAAAAATTGGGTTAATTAGTATTTGGGTCGTAAGTTTTGGTATGTCTTTGAGTTTGGGTCGTAAGTTTGTCCGTTTTTGAGTTTGGGTCGTTGACCCCGTTAGTCAACGACGTCACTAGTCAAACTGTTAGTCAAAGTTAACTTCAGTTAGCCAATGTATTTACCCAGTTTGTCGAGGCTCTCCAGACCTCGTTAGAAGTTGGAATTAAGAGTTTGACCCCATCTTAGAAAGACGAAATAACCACCTTCCAAACGCACTTTAAAAACCTAGATTCAGAGTTAAAATTTTCAATCAAAAGTATGCGCAAACTAGGTCACAAAACTGCGTAGCTACAGATTTCAGCTCAGGCCAGCTAGTTTCCGGGGAACATATCTCCTAAACGATAAATACGATTTCTAAGACCTTTTAACTCATTAAATACAAGACATAGAGGAACGTTTTTCGTTAAGAAAGTGTCGCCTAAATCCCTACCTGTTGGTGCCAGTTTCGCAGACAACAAGGGGCAGAAAACTGTGGCAGAAAACTCTCGGAATCTGGATTTTTCGTTAAGAAAGTGTCGCGTAAGTTGTACTGATAATGCAGACCATGGATTTGTGAGGCGAATGTTACCGACTTGGTCTGGTCGTACATCTCCAAGGAAATGGGGTTGCAGTCTTGAGAGGCGGCACAAGTGGGAAGCTTAGCTCGAGGGGGACCAAGAGGTGGTGTGGTCTTGGTAAGGTGAACACACATGGATGATAGGTCACGTCAGTGGAGCAGGTGGCTTGGCCTGGTGCGGCCATGGCAGGGCGCGGCTCCGTGAGGTGAGGCGTTCACAAATGTCCAGTAGCGGTGAGCATGATACATGGAACGGACTGCTTGGTGATTTATCTTCAAGGGCTTGGTTTCCTTTTTCCTTATTTGACTCGACTAGGAGATTATTTCCTCTTCAAACCAAAACGTTACGCCCACAAAAGAGGAAAAGCTTTACTCTTTCTTCCTGGGATTGAAGGGAAACCGTTGATGGACGCCTGGCTTCAATTTGGTTTAGAAACCCTAATTGGTTCCCTTCACTAGAACCACTACAGAATTCTAGTACGGACTCGGATTTTGATGGACCGTCCCTCAAATCAACCGGAAAAGAATTTCCTATCTCTTATCGCGAGGAAATTTAGGTTTTGAGCTCGTTCGGGAGGGCAAAAAAGGCTTAAAGAAAAACTCAGGAAGATTTCATGAGGGACGGTGGCATGGCCAGGATATCATGGCATGCCTTGGCGTAGCATGGCATGCTTTGGTGTGGTTTGGAATATGGGGCCAAAGGTTTTCCATGAGTGCATGGCGTGGCTAAGGCTAAGGCATGGCGCGACTAGCTCCGACTAGGTGTGGCTGGCATGATTTTCCATTGGCACACAAGATGCGGTTAGCATAGGTAGGTCCATGGCATGGCGCGGCTAGCTTGGGCTAGGCGTGGATGGCATGCTTTTCCATTAGAACGCGCGGTGCAGCTAGCATGGTTGGCATGATTTTGCGTGGTAGGGTGTGGCTGGCATGATTTTCCATTGGCACACGAGATGCGACTAGCATTCCTAAGGCCATGGCATGGTGCGATTGGTATGGCGTGGATAGCTTGGGATAGGCGTGGCTGGTATGATTTTCCATTGGCACGCGGGGGAATTAGGGTTTGGTTTGCCGTAACCCTAATTTGAAAAAATATACCCTGGTAATTATTAGGGACATATTAACATCTTTTATTAATGCGCCTAGTAAATGCTTGTTTTAAATGTCTGCTAGGGTTTAGCGTTTTACGATTTTAACCCTAAACTAAAGACCACCATCAACAGTTACATAAGAAGAAAATTAAGAAAAACGCAACTACTAGAGATCCTTGTGTCCATGAGTATACCGCGGCTATGTACTTGGATAAAACCAAGAAATAGGGTAGGAGTATTGAGGAGAAAGGCGAAGCAATCCAGCGAGTTTTGAAAAAAAAAGGGTCTGATGTGTCCATCACAACCAAGCCAACCATCTTCCGGTGACGTAAAGCTTAAGTCTCTAATATGGCCCATCCAACCATCTTCCCGATACGTGAAGCTTGAAGCTCCAAATAAAGACTATTTGAATGAGCTACCTCTACACATTAGAGAATATGTTATATCCACCGACGACGTTCCTCCGTATGGTAATTATGGTTTTCATGTTGTCAATCAACAACTTGGTCCTTGCATTGAAGGTACCAAGCGAAATAATGGGTGTGCAATCACTTATATAAGGAAAAGTTTGTTGTCCAAACTAAAGGAGAATCCGGCATTTTACAAGAAAATGTTGTACGATGGGCAAGGTAGTATCAATGAGAAATTTGTTAGGTATCAACGTCGTCTTCATGGGGTCCAACCGATCACAAGGGATTATTGTATGAGCATGCCTATATGTGGACACTTAATCTTCGAGGCATTCAATTGTGTGGATCATTATTTCTCAACAAGTGGTAGTTTCACCTTCACCCCAAAAACAACCCTATGTGTCGAACAACTCAAACTAAGGAGATGTATGACGGCATTTATTAACAACGACCACTTTATAGGCCTCCGGTTAAAACCCGATTATCCATTGCCTCCAATATGTGCAACCTCTTATTGGCATGCATTTAATCCGGATAGAATGTTGGGTTGGTGTATCATGTATGAGCATAACATAGAGATGTGGAATGCTTTGAATAAGTCCGAAGAAATTGTACATGAAGGTCCTATTTCACTTCAAGATGATTAAATGACACATGTAATGGAACTAACTATGCGTATGAATGTAAAACTATGTTTTTTGAAGATTGGTATTAATTATGGAGTAAATGTTAGTATTTTATGGTGTTAACACTTAGTTCGGTTACGTACATAAATAATACCAGGTTGCCGAACTCTAGTTCAAAACCTAACATATAAACTGCTGAATTTGAAATTAAATTTTGATTAGGAAATGAAATTACAAGACAAAGCCAAATTGTACAAGACAGGAGTTCGGTTAGGAAACTAAATTACAAGACAAAGCCGAACTGTACGAGACATGAGTTCAGTTAGGAAACTAAATTACAGGACAATGCCGAAATGTACGAGACATAAGTTCGGTTAGGAAACTTAATTACAGAACAATGCCGAACTTTTACAGGACTTTCCAAAATAAAATTACATAAAATTTAATATCCGAAACGCGTTATGAAAAAGTCTTTAAGGATTCGGAAATGATATTCATATTTGAAATCCTTTGTCTTCCATCTTCTCCATTCGTTCTTTGATGTTAAAATGATTTCGTTGATCAATCCTTCACCCCTAAGTCAATACCTCCTTACAATGCGAAATAAAGCTATAATTTCCAAAACTCTCTCTCTAATCTTTTGAAATCGAATAAACAAAGCTATATGATCATGGTTATAAGGGTTTGTTGTGTCAAAACAGAATTTCTCATGAATTTTTCCCCAATAACTCTGACTCATAACACCATTCATTCTTCGTTCTTCACCCATCTTTGGATAGTATATTATGTAGTTTCTGCAAAGATAAAGATCTTCAACTAGATTAAATTTATGACTAGTAGGTGCTATTTTTAGAAGATTTAGAAATAAAATGTTAACTATGAGACACATATATATAACACTTTGTTGTATAACGGCCATAAAATTAGCCGTTACTTGATATTACGTTTAAATTTCAAAATTATGTACTATCTTTCTGTAAGATAAAGTAATTTTTAATTTCAAGATTTTAAGTTCGGTTAGGAAATAAAAACTTGTGACATAACCGAACTTGTGGTTCAGTTGCAACATAAAAAAACTTGAGATAACTGAACTTTGTTGGGAAGGCTCACGTACTAACTGAACATATATGTGATACAAAACACACTCCAAAACAAACCTAAGAGTTGGTTTATTTGATTTGTTCATCAATAGAATGAGTTTTCCAACATGTGCAATGGAAATTTTTTGAATATCCAGGGAAGATTTTGGTTAGGAAAAAAAACATCCTACGTAACCGAACTTTTGGTTCGGTTAAGTAGAACAATACTTGTGATAACCGAACTTTGTTGGGAAGGCTCACAAACAAACTGAACATATATGTGATACAAAACATACTCCAAAACAAACCTAAGAGTTGGTTTATGTGATTTGTTCATCAAGAGAATGAGTTATCTAGCATGTGCAATGGAAAGATTTGAATATCCAGGGGAGATTTCGGTTAGGAAAAAAAAAACTTGCGATATGACCGACCTTTTGGTTCGGTAACCTGAAATTTTAACACAGTTAACCGAACTTTAGGTTCGGTGACCTTTAATTTTTACAATGTAACCGAACTGTGGGTTCGGTGACTTTTAAGTTTTTCAAGGTTACCAAACTTTAAGTTCGGTTAGCTGTATTAAAATTACAGGTTGTCGAAAAACATACTGTATTCAACATTTCATCCTTATAAAATTGAAAACACAAACCCGATTAAATTTGAAAAACATACTCTAAAACAAATATAAAAGTGTTATACATACCAAACTACGAAATCCTTAAGTAATTGTTTAAAACACAAAAACATACCAAATCCATAAACAAGATGTATCATGAAACTAAAATCATACGAAATCACTAACAACCACTCTTACGACCCCTCTTACCACCTCCTTGTTTACCACGAGTTTTAGGTCGAACTTCCTCATCACTTGTGGTATCATCTCTATGACCGGTTTCCTCCCTAGCGTGACTTGAACCTTGTCCTTGTTGTCGACCCCTCTTTCCACCTCTTTGTTTACCACGAGTTTTAGGTCGAACTTCCTCATCACTTGGGTTTTCATCTCCTCCACCGGTTTCCTCCACAACGCGACTCGAACCTTCGATCACCTTGTTGTCGACCCCTCTTCAGCTGCTTAGTCCTACTTGGCTTCACCATTATTTTAGTTATAAGACCCTCTCACTCCTTGTAGTAGGCAGTTTATTCCTTATTCGACATCGGCTCTCCAGTTTTGATTTTAGCCATCCATTTCTTCAACAATTTCGAACCCTTCAACACCTAATTCCAATTTTAAGCATAAGCAAATATATTTATAATACTTTTAAACAACCCAAAGTTTAAGACAAAGAAATTTTATTACCATATTATCCCATAACCTTTTTGATTCATCTCCACAAATAGGCATCTCCTTATGAGCTCGCTTAGCCTCCCTCTCCTTTGCCTTCGCTTTCGCCGCATCCGCCTTAGCTTGTTGTTCTTTATTTATCACAAAAGGATAACTAATTTCTTCATAATACTCCATATAATCTTCATCACATGCATTTACATCTTCCCCACAAGGTACACAATCACCTCTTGGTAAGTAGTAGGTACCAAGTGAATTCCAATGTACTACCGCAGGAGTTGGTTCATGTATTGGAACAAAATATTTCTCAGTGTTCTTTATTCCTTGAACCTGCAAAGTGAAATTTTCATTCTCCACATCGGGATCCATTTGGACGCAACAAATTTGTCTGAGTATTCTCCTCGGATTACATATTGCGTATCCGTTAGGATGCCAAATTGGTCCATAGTAGGGCGTGACGTTAGATAAACCATTAAGATCATCTTCATCTACATGGACATCATCGGGTACGATGTATGGGTGAAATACCACATCTTTCACCGTCATTTTATCCAATTTCTCCCTCAACAAAGTGCATTGCTCTTCTTTAAACTTCTTTTGTGCGTCCAAAAACACCCATTTTCCTGTTATAGGTGCGTCATAGGGATAATGTGTCTTTTCCTTAGCCAATCCTAATGAAGGGAAGTGGTCGTAAATCCAAATCTATGCGAAAATAGGAAAATATTAACCACATTCATGAAAATAGAATTGGAAGGACATAAATTTAACGGATAATTTTCTAACTAACAATGTAAAATGTCACCTGAACAAGAGTTAAGTAGCCTCCAATTTGATTCGTATTAATCCTAGACCATTTTCTCATTTCCTCCATAACATAAGCAAGAACCCCAGTGCCCATGAGTAATTGTTGATGTCATCGAGATCCTCCAAAAGCTGAAGATATTGTGCATCCACCCTATTTCCAGAAGTGTCGGGGAAAATAACAGTTCCTAGCTGATATCAAGGTTTGAAAAACGGGTAACGGCTCAGGTCACGGGTACCAGGCGTGAGCTTTATAACGCGTTTTAACTGGTGTGAGCACCTTATGGGCCAAAAACGCGTTATATAGGAATAAAACACGTTTTTTTGATGTTTTTTTTTAAATAACGGGTGTGATAACGGTTAAATAGGAAAAATAAATAAATTGTGATCTGAATTTCCTATCTAACGGTAATCACATGCGTGAAAACGGATATAACAGGTCTAAATAATGTTGTGACTACTTTTTTTTTTTTATTTGTTTTAGGGTTTTTTACATACAAATTTATGGATATCTTGTAAAAATTCATAACCATGAGTTTATGACTTATAGCAATGCATTGTAGTTATAGTGTACCGAAAATATTCATACACGCATACTATCACTATCAACCTGATATTATCAAGTTGTCACTTGAATATTCGAATGTATTCCCCAATCTTTCTAATAATGCATATCCGTATGCTAAAGCAGTCAAAATTATTTTGTCGGTGATAAGCGAAATTGATAAAAAGAAGTCAAAATTATTTTGTCAGTACAATATAAGATTTGAGTAGCAAAGAGTTCAAGGTAAAGCAAAGCGACATAATATCGATGTCCACGACGTTCATAGCATGCTGACAGATAAAAATATGCTTGACTGGATATCAGGGGATGACGAAACACCAATTTTACCTCATGAAGAACATTGTTTAAATGAATTGGAAGAGGAAGCGGCTAATAATCCAGAACCTCTCCCTCCACCGTACGAATGGCATGATCTAGAAGTTGAAATCCCATATCAAAGGTTGCCGCTGAGTAACTTTGTTTATGACTTTGGTAATCTAACATTTGGAGACAATACACAAGGTCATGAAAATGTAAATCCCATATACAACTCTCATTACACCGTTGATCGTCCAGAAGAAGATATCCGAGGAATAAATGAAGAGTATAATTCCAATATTAATATCAATGATGAAGTTGATAATCGTAATGATGATGAGGAAGAAGACTACGGTTATGAGGATGACGATATTGTTAATTACGACAGCCAAATGAATTAGAGAACCAATATGAGGCCGAAGAGGAGGAATCAAGTAAGAATCATCGAGAAAATAGACAATACTTGAATAAGTCGAAAAAGAAGTCTCTTCAAGTTGGTTTGTTTAAGTTTAAAATTTCAAGAACTACTATCACTAGGTTACTTATTGTAAGTTTATAAAATTTGAAGTGTTTGATCATATAGGTACGATATACATTTGTATTATTTTTAAAATTCTAGTTGTAAGTTTGAAAATAAAAATTGCATAAGAATTTCTCCAACTTAATTTCCCCCCCTAAAAAACGGGTATAACGGGCGTGGAAACGGAAAATACGGTCTAAAAAACTTGTGTTAAAATGTTATTTAGAAGAAAAAAATGGAAATTTCAATTTTAGAAAAACGGAAATCACATGCGTGAAAACGGTTATAACGGGTCTAAATAACGCCGTTTTTACTATTTATCGGTGTTATTTAGCCAACCGTATCAGTGTGCCTCACGACAACGCTACGTAGGCGTGACCGTTATAACGGACGTTTTCCCAGAAAAAAACGGCCGTTTTTCAAACCTTGGCTGATATAACCAATAAGCGGTGACATGATGCCTAAGGTTCTCCTTGTACATCACCAACTTTCCTTTCTGCACCTTCTTTTTTGTCTTTCCAAATGCTTCCTTCAACTTTACCAACTTGAATTTCTTCAGCTTTTTCTTCAATCCTCCATTTTCCTCATGTGTATTATACTCATCACCTCGTTTAAACTCATATTGAGACTTTCTTGCATCCCATCCAACACATTTAAGAGCCAATTCTTCAAGAGCTTCATAATTCATCGAGGGGTCGTAGCCTTCTCGAAGACACTTACCTTCCACTGGTAAGCCGATGATTTTGTGGCAATCATCGGGAGTAATTCCCTTCTCTCCAAATAGAAGATGCATAGTATATGTCGCGGGATAATACCTCTCGAGAAATGAGGATACGGAAACAAAGTCAAATTCTACATGTCTGTGCTCAACATCTCTCCATAACACACATTCTTTAACCTTCGCTACAAACTCGTCACACTCCAAAGAAAGATCCCATTTGGACGCCTTTTGATGTTTAATAAGCGAACTGCATCATTATGATCCTACGAAAACAAACATAACACTATTGATACTTAACGAAACATATCCAAACAAATAAATAAATAGTTTTGTTAGTTATGGGTTAACTTAAATAATACCTTTGTCTAATAGATCTTCGCAGCCCATGAGTGTTTGTAGCCAAACAATGTTTCCCCTCCATCTTTTGGAGTACCATAAGTTGGTTTCCGAGGTGACAAACACAAATTAGTAGGGGGAATGTGTGAGTATCTAGCACTAGGTGGCTTCGTCTTCTTTTTCTCTTTAACGAGAACAATTTCTTGTTCTCCCTCCTCTTCATCATCATCCTCATCTCCCTCATGTTCATCATCTTCATCATCTACCCCCTCTTCTTCATCTTCATCATATTCCTCCTCTTCCTCCTCTTCCTCATCTACCTCCTTTTCACCCTCTCCCTCTTCTTCCTCTTCTTCCTCATCTAAGTACTCCTCTTGTACTTCTCCTTCTTCACCCTGTCCTACTTCTTCTTCCTCTACATTTTGAACGTGTTCTCTTTGTTGCTCAACCTCTTCATTTCCTTGGTCTTCATTTCCTTGCTCTTCTTCATAATCATTCTCTTGGTTCACTTCCGGTAACGATCCCCATCCATGTTTCGCATTTGTGGCTCCAAGTTTTCGGAAATATAAATGTTTTGCTCCACGAGGGGTGGGAGTTTTCAAATCCTCATCTAGTTGTTGTCTCAGTCTTTTTCCTTTGTTCCTAATGAACAAAAACCAAAGTATTAGCTAAACATAAGAGAATACTGTGTTATCAAATCAAATAGAACTAAAAAATGAATTAAACACAACATCTGGAGTTAACAGACAATAGTTCGGTTAATTGATAAAAACTTGCGACGTAACCGAACTACTTTTTTGGAAAGTTCGGTTACAAAAGAAAAATTTAGACCAAACCGAACTCACTCTTTCAAAGTAAGGACTGAGTTCGGTTACGAAAGTTTTCTTTGCGATATCACCGAACTATGTAGTTCGGTCACCAGGTAGTAGTTGACTTAACCGAACTGTTCTAATTTTTTGTAATTTCGGTTAACAAAATATAGGGTTAGACAAAAATCTCCTAACCGAAATCTGTATTGTAACTACCATTTTCAATGAGTTTTCATGATTTTTAATCGATTTCTTCAACAAATAACGAATTCAAAAGAATGGGTATGAAGGAAATTACTCGCGGATTTGCATTTCACTTGAATCGGACTTCGTGGTTGATGTTGGATGATTGATTTTGCCTCTCAACGGTGCTTCAAGTTCTTTAAACTTTAGCAATTATTTTGGAAGATTCACTATATGTGGGAGTCCCGGACTCAATCCTGGAAGTCTGGGTGTTTGCTTGGTACGCATTGCTTATAAAGATTGATTAATCAACGATGAAATTTTTTCGAATCGACGATTACCGTCGATGTCTACGAAGAAGAAGAAAATGAGGAATAGAAGAGAAGAAGAAGAATAAGATGAAGAGGAGGAAAAGAAAAACTGATTTTCAGTTTTTATTTAGGTTGGATTAGTGGGTAGTGGGTTAGCTTAGTGCGTTGGATTAGGATTAGTTATAACCTTATATAGAATAAGGGCAGATTAGTCTTTCCTAATTTTTTAGGACACCCCTTATAATGTAGGGTGGACATTTGTATCACAAAGTATTCCCCCATATTTTTTAGGTAGTCCCCAAAAAACGATTCAAAAGAAAGAAGATAGTTAGTTGGGCCCTGCAACATGCTATTAAAAAAGCCCAATAGCAACTGGGTCCGTATTTCAGGGACCAATTTAATACGCCGAGTCTTCCTTGGGGACGTGAAAATCACGAATAGTTCGGTAACCTGATAAAACTCAATATTGGAGTCAGAGTTGCAATCGGACAAGCGAATTGGATAGGAATGACCGATTTGTAATGATTCGATTGCTAACTAGGGTCCCACCCTTTCACGGTATTCGGAGTCTCTAAACTTACACGGAACAAAAATTCATAACTCACAGCCTAAAATTATCCGACTCCTCAAACTTTAGATTTGCTGTATCCGGTGGGCCGTGGTTCAACTCTAGTCTTGTCAAAAAAAAATAATAATAATAAATTCCGTATTTTACTCTTTCCTCACGTTTAAAATCCCCAAAATTCCATGTCTATCTTTTTCTTATAAATCTTTCTATCTTCCATTACAAACGGAGATTTTGATGGGTTATTCCAAGATTTTCACTTCTTTCTTGGACAACAAAGAGGTTTTCACTGATAATTTCAAGTTTATCACCTCTTTCTTGGACAACAAACGGGATTTGATGGATTATTTCAAGTTTCTCCCCGAGAAAATTAAATTAGACATATTAAGCCGCTTACCCATTGAATCGGTTCTTGATTGCAAGTTAGTATGCACAAATTGGAAAAGTCTTGTTTCTCATGCATCATTCTCTAAATTGCACTTCCATCAAGATTCTGCTGCTGGTAAGTTGGGGTTTCTTTCTTTGATTCCTAATGAGATTAAAAAATTTCACTAGTCATGATGATTTAACAACACCCATTCAGAGAATTAGAAGAATTAATTTTACCCCTCCGTATAAGAATTTTAGGTTTATTGGTTCCTGTAATGGTTTGGTATGTGTTACTGAACGCCAATCAGTTTGTATTTTTAACCCAATCACCAAGGAGTATGTTCTGCTTCCCGAGATCAAGGAGTATGAATATGAATGGTATACTGGTGATGGGACATGCAGCTTTGGTTATGCTGCTTCAACCAATGAGTACAAAGTTGTTGTAGTCATATATGATGTGCTGAACCTCCATTCTCTAGCAGTTCACATTTACACTCTAGGCAGTGGCAATGGATGGAGAAAACTTGGAAACTTGAAATCTGAGTGGAACGTTTATAATTGGGTGGAACTTGGTATGTTTGCCAATGGAAACCTTTATTGGGTGAGCCTTAAATTACTAAAGATCATCTCCTTCGATTTAGCTGAGGAAATTTTTTGGGGAGATCTTCCACTACCTCCTTCGCCACCAGACAGTAATTGGCGTAATAATATAATAGGGGTGTTGAATGGGTGTTTGTCTTTTGCCATTAGTCTAGATATCGAAGAAGCCAAATATTTTGACATATGGCTATTGAAAGAGAAGGACAATAATCATGACAAGAAAGAGGGAGAGGAATATCCGAGGTTGGGTTGGAGTAAAGAGGTTAGGGTTGACAGAAACGGATTCTTTGCCATTACGAAGAATGGTGATGTTTTGACTTACAATGTTAACTATCTCAACATTTACGATACAAAAACTTCTGCCTCGAAAAGCCTTGTGAAGTTTAATAATTGGCTTCTCCAAGTATCCCCTCACAAGAACACCTTAGTTTCGTTGAAAGAATTAGGGGAAGAAGATACAAAAACAATGGAGTCAGTCGAAATTGAGGACCCAATAAGCTGTGATTATCCTTTCAAGCAGCTCAAGGAAGATGGGACTCCTGAATACTTATTCTTATAAACTGGTAATAATATTCAGTTTGAAATTAGTATTCATATAATTCTATAGACTTTTTTGTTTTTGAAATTGAATAACTAGTGACTTTGGTGTGAACCCAATGCTATTCGCATTGTCTCAGTTAGTTATGTATGTTGCAAGTTAGTTTTGTTTTGCCTTTATATCATCGGTCCAACATTATAGTAGTGTTTTCTTATATTGGGTTAAGCTAAATTGCTTTGTTGATTGATTGTGCACTTTGTTAGTGAGTCAACATTTATTCAAGGAAACTGGGAACTTTTCTCATGAGTGGGGAATACTTACTTCTTAATGTTATCTGATAGATAATTTTAGGGATCCAAGGTTTTGGTTTTTCATATTTTCTGCTAGTGCTTCTCGTACTGCTTATTGACTTATTATTAGTGTTGAAGTTGCTAGTATCATGTTACACAAAGTGGTAGTTTGAAGAAAACTGCACTATTCGTTCTCTGTCATTAATCACAAGGTCCACAACCGACCAAATTGGTATATCTTTAAATAATGCTACTTTACCATCTCCATCGGAAGGATCAGTTAGCAAGGTACCTTCAAGAATGCTAGCGTGATTTTATTTTGGGTTAATGTCCCTAGTGATGGCTAGAATGTAGACTATTCCAGGTCTGGAAATCCAAGGCTGCATAGTTCTTTGTCCCAGTTCCATCATCTTTTGAGAATACTGTAGATGTTTGGTTCATGCTTCAAATTTCTGTGGCTTGTCAATTTGTCTGATAAAGCCACAAGTGTTCTTAACCTGGCTTGTTCCTTGAACAACGATTGTATTCCGGATAATTATCTAGTAGCTAAAAATCTCTCTAATCATTAATAGGAATATTTCAATTAAAGGGTGCTCATTTGTAGGACCTTGCTTTATATTCTGTTCTTACAATAGTGATATCATTGACTAGACAGATAATTGGTCGATGTGGTTTAGCATTTGCAATAGCTTAAGCCTTAAGGTATGCTGCGCTTCCAGTAAGGTCATTGAGTAGAATTCGTTTTGCTTTAGTATGCTCTTGCTGTGGTAATTCAATATCCATCTTTATTATGCATTTGCTTAAGCATGCTCTTTATTAGCTTAAGCATTTGCTTTAGTATGCTCTTACTTGATAATCTAGTTTCCTATAAAGATTATCAAGTAGAATTCAATATCCATCTTTATTGAACCCTGCAAAAAATGTTTGAAATATTGAAAACTTCAAAAACTCCTTTGGAGTCTGGTAAACCCCATGATTTGATCAATGAAGAGCCATTGAGCTTCAAATACTTGGAAACTGAGAAATTGACGCTTAAAATTACACTTTCATTTAAAATTTTGGGTTCTTGACTGTGCAAATTTATCATATGCGGCTACTTAGAAGTGCAAAGAGAAAAACACGCTTACTGCACTGAAAGGTACTACGCTCATAGTTCCCCTTGTAGAGCCAACAGTATTTTTCTCTGAAACCTGTCAGTGAACTTGATGCTGCTATAGCAAAGCTTCAGAAAGATCATCATAAGAGTTACTGAACTCCGAGATCTCTTACAGATTTTGCTGGGGGAGCTCTGGTGAGCAATTAGCATCACTATTTCCTAATCTATTTATTTCAGATGCTAGTGTTTTATTTTAGGATTTTTGATGATGATCTTATATGGTTTCCTCTCAAATGGAATAGGGGGTTAAGTTGGACTGTGCCGCTCTCAAGCGGAGTTCAGTTTTTCTCTTCAACCTTGTGAAACCAGAAACAGCTGTTTCAGGATGCGTACAGTCAAGGACAAGAGCTTCCAAGGTGCCCCTCATTTGACTAACCAAATTAAAACCACGCGAGTTTGTAGCAAAATTAATATCTTACATCTAGTTGTTGGTACTCAAAAGATTAGTAGAAATTATGGAGATACCAGCGAACCCCCAGACGCCAACCATGCCATATAATCGAGACAACTAGTACAGTTGAGATTTTTTAGTCACTGCATGACAACCTGAATGGAATATTTATGATTTATCAATGCTGTTGAATATTACTCCTTTGGGAGCCTCTCTGCATGCAGCTCGCCGGAAGTTCCCTGTTGCATCATGCAGGTACATGAACTGATAAACAAGTAAGAAACTGATTTATGATCATAATTCTCCCCCCAAGTAACATAAGCAGTCCCCTCATTATCTATATCAATTGTCCCTGTATACAACTTCCACACTGCCTTGCTCTTTTATAACTGATAACATGATTCACAAACAGCCCAGCTGTTGACTTAGGATTAGGTTTGCTCTTTTATAACGTACAACAGGTTGGTGCAGGGCATATTAGACCATCTTATTTCTGGAAATCCAATGCTGCCTTATCCTCTATCCATGTTCCAGCTTTGTCTTCTCCACAAAATCCACAACCTTTTGAGAATACTACAGATTTGCTTCATATCAAAAATTGCCGTGGTTTGTCATTTTATGGAATTGGTATATGTGCGTACGAGAACCACATGTGTTGTTAAAAGTTTATGTGGCATCAAAACTTGTTTCTTGTACACAGATTATATTTCGGTTATCTAGAAGCTAAAATTCTATCTGTAAAATTCTGACAAAATTAATAAGAATAATTCATGAAAAGGTTGCAGCATTTGTAGCACCATGCTTTTGTTGTTGACTTTAGCTCTTGCATTCCTGCCCTGCAGCAAATCATGGTTTTGTTTTTTTTCAATACAATCGAGCCTAAGTTTCAAAAAGTCACTTCTGGTCAAAGAATCTCTAAACGACACTGAACTCTTATAATGCCTGGTAACGTTGCTCTGAAGATTTAAGTTCAGGGACCT